>QOCX01000150.1:0-12229 GCA_005959815.1 Sarcophaga bullata | reverse complement strand
TTTTTTTTTTTTTTTTTTTTTTTTTTTTTTTTTTTTTTTTTTTTTTTTTTTTTTTTTTGTAAAAAACCGACACTCAGGGGACGACCCCTACCCATGCAGTGTATTGGTTCGCAATTTGGAAAAAAGGTTGATTATTGAATATTAGATTTGAATCTTATAACTAGGAGACATGTGTACCATTCGGTACCAAGTTCCATTATTTACCTCTCCGCTGATATAAGCGATAAAACAAGGAAACACAAGCCAAATGTGCGACGATCATATGTAGTACCGTTTCAGTACTCGATCGAGAAACCTAAAATAGCGTTCGGCTCTACATGACAGCTGTATTCTATTTTTTATTTAATAATAACACATCAGATGATGATGTTAATACATCAGATGGCGCCAAAAAAATTTTATATTGTCTTAAGACACTGCAGCACTGCTTCTTTCTACACACGAAAAATATCCAGGTTGCACGCAAAATAACACTGAATTTTCATGTCTAGGACTTTAAGAGTTTGTAGTAATAAATTCCCAGTATTTATACCACTCGTACTGACAAAAGACTAATGCGTATAAATTTGCGCTTATAAATTGTAAATCGATTCTATTCGCCCGATCCCATTCTGAGATTAAATCCAGGTCGAATGTGGTTATTAAACATTTTCACCAGTATCTGCAAGGGTGAGCCTTGGTATACCATCAAAGAAATATGAATGGGATATACTGCAGTCATAAGCAAAAGAGTAGAAAGGATTTACAGTTAAAGAGATCTGATTATTAAGAAAGAAATGTAACTGATATCCTTTTTGCAGTACATATTCGATGCCGTAATCATAATATACATTCCAACCTAACCGAAGTTTCTAATTGTAGACAATATAATTTGCATAATTATTTTTATATTTTGTAAGAGACTTTTCTTGTCATGTTACAGCTAAACGTATCCGGCTGTCATTAGTGGAAGGAAGTCGTCGTACACAAGTCTGTGTAAAAATCTTTTCAAACAGGTTTTTTCTGAGTTTTATTTGATAGGCTCTATCGGCCAGAACTATAAATTAAATTGCTTTTTAATTCGCCAATATATTGAAGTTCAACATTTCCGTAACCCATTTAAATTAATCAATTATGCAAATAAATAGTATTTATTACCTGCTTTTGAAAAAGTAAAAAAATAAACAAAATTTTTATTTCAAATTTAAATTCAATTGTCAGGTGGTGGTATTTTGTCCATTAAACTAAATCGTTAATATGGTGGGAGAAAGAGCTCACCAGTATTCTTATTTTCCTAAATTTCATTTAATTTTCAATTATATAAAGTACTTAATGGATATTTAATATAAAAAAAAGTTGTTGCTGTTGTTGTTATTATTATTGTATTACTCACTGTTTATATTCTTTTAGAATAAAACAGTTCTTTTGTTTGGCTGCTTTGGCTAGCTTACGTTCATTCATTCACTCATTCATTCGTACATACATGCGATGATTAAAAGTAAAATCTAAATAAACAAATCGTTAATGTGTCTTGAATTTTAAGCATGTTTAAAATCTCAATACATTCATACATACCTACGTATATAATTATACATACAAAATTTTATAAGATATAGAAACATTACAATATTTCTATGACTTCTGTCTGCCTGAACATACAGTGTTCACCAGTATATGAAGCATGCATGTATCAATTGGCGTCAACAACGGCATATTTGTTTGAATTTTTCTACAAATTTCATAAATTAATCATCGATATACAAAATAATGCAATTCTAGTCTTTATTCCCAATTCAGACTGTTTCCCTCAACATATAATGCCAATAATTGCTGGACTACAATCTATACCACAAATATAGAACATCTCAATGGATAATGTACAGCAAAGGTGATGCAAATACGTCACTGTTTTTTTTTCTAGTTTAAATACCAAAAATCTTTAAATTCGTTTTCACAGTTTAGGTTAAATTAAATTTGGCAGGCGCTTTGAAAACCGTAGCTTTCTTGCGCTTTAATAGACTTATTGTAATATCGATAACACATATTCCGCCATATAATTATAATTCCTGGCTGGCAGTTCTAAACTATGCCAATAATTTTATGATTCTTCTTTCTATATCATATTTGACTGGACACTTTATGTCAGTAAATCCATAGTGAAAAACAATTTTTCATGTACGATAACCCACGATAAGAAGTCATTTTAGGGTATTCCTTTAGTTATATACTCGAAGTTCAGTATTCCATTATACTCGTTCTAAGGTTCCTAAGTTGAATTTTGGTTTACGTTTAAAACAAATTATGTTCTGCAAATATTCCCATCGTGTTCGAACTTGCGGTTTCATTATTTTCTTGGCAAATGAGTAAAGTGTGTGTGAGATCATTTATTAGCCCTTTACATAATATAGCCTACTTCTCTTTGAATTTTTTCTTCTACTAGTTTTTTTACGTGATTCTGCTTTGTTATTGCCTTTATTCTCCCCGTGTTTATATACCCATATGAGGGTAACCGTGAAATGTCTTGGCGGTCTCGCCACCATCCTCATAGCTTGATGATGATTTCTTTTCTTCGAAGCCAACAATATGAACTAGGTCCCGTATTATAAAGTTGTTTTGATTATAACGACTGAATATCTGGATAGCCATGGTATCAAGGGTTCCAAAAATGCTTTTGTTACGGTCGGGCGTAACATTATACCGGAGATAACTAATACAGGCTACGATGACAATATCTTTCTCATCGTCCAAAAAAAATGCAAATTATCGTTCAAAAAATGCAAGTCATAGACCGAAAGAACGCAAGTCATCGACTAAAAAATTCTGGTCATCAATTTACTTAAAGTATAATTTAGTAATCCTTTCACATTCTATACGAGTAATAACTGTTTTAAAATAGAGTGCAAATAAAATGTAAATATAGCAGTAGTATGCTAAAATGTTATTAAATATTAATTTATGTTAATTGGTACCCTAATTAATTTATCCTCTACTGTGGACAAGAATTTTAAATGCTATTTGTAGATGCCAATTATTTTCCCAACGTTTACAAGTCTTCATTAAAAATCTCATTTTAAAATTTACAACCTATAAATGGTATAATTTTATTTGCCCTCTACTGTAGACAAGAATTTTTAAATGCCGCCTGAAGTTGCCAACTGTTCTCCTATCGTATACAAGTCGCCATTTAAAAACTACCCGTTTTTCTGCATTTTTCAAACATTTTTTTATTTATTTAGTTTCCTATTATACAACAACTTAAAAAACGCCTTTTACTTAAAGTCTCTTTATGTTAGAAAAAAAAAATAAATTATAAATTTATAATATTTGCACATATTTACTGGTAAATATTAAAGGTGCATACAAATGCCTTGTTTTCTTTTTTCTTTGTTAATGTGGAATAATAAAATGCATAGAATTGATAAGTTTCTATTTCTTTTTAATATTTGCAAATATTTCCTAAAGGTTTTACAAGGTTAGAATGATGTCTATTGCAATACTAATAAAATATAAAAAAGAGCAGGAAAAACAACAACACAAATATTTCTACACTAATTAACATTCATATGTTGTTTTTAGTTTAAATCATATTTCACTCTGTCAATACGCTTTTTTCTATTTTGATTAATAAATGCATAAAAAACATTAATTTTTATTTGACTGATAATGAAAACTGATTTGATAGAATTAAAAAAAGCCTACATACTAATAAATATACATATACGGCCTATTCTGTTGTCTGAGTAGAATGAAAATGTTTAAATTTAATTTGCATCGTTTTTGATTTCTGTTGGCCAGACAGAATCATCTGTTTTGGCAAAGTGTAGGACGCAAGCACGATTCCTCAACTCAACTACCACAGACAAACCTATTATCATAGGACCTGCTACCGTGGCTATCCAGCCCATTAAGTTCCTTTCTCTCACAATTCTGGTTTTTATCGGAATTAACAACCCCATTATATCTCTAATCCCAAGTAACGCCCGACCGTATTATTTTGGAATCCTTGATACCATGGCTATCCAGCGCAATAGGTCCCTTCTTTCAGAAATCAGTTTTTTATCCGATTAAGGCCATTTATACAGACCACTTTTTTACTCATTTGAAGGAAACAACTAGCTTCGTCGCCTATATCTCTGGTCCCAAGTAACTCCCGACCGTAAGGAAACCTGTTTCGATATACACAAATCAGTATACAATTCAGCTGTTTAGCCGGAAGTACTTGATTAAGATTAGGTTGTATGGCAAATGTTATAAATGATGGGACCTACAGTTTAACGAACTACAGTTAACAGAACTTATCCCAGAAGATTAATGAACGAATATTTCCGAAGGACAGATACATTTGTCAAAATAGTTAGTCTGTTTTCCATATTGCCACGGACGGATATTGCACTCAAAAACAAATATCGCAAATAATGAAATTTTTTTTTATCAGAAAGCAATTGGCCACTGAGCCTAATTTTCATCAAAACACCTCTTCAGCGATGAGACCCATTTCTAGATGAATGAGTATGTGAACAAACAAAATTGTCGAATTTGGGACAATACCAATCCTTAGGAGATTTGAGAGCGTCCAATACAACTATTTAGGCTGTTAACGTCATAGGGCTGACATTTCTTTACGAACGTTGTTTAGTCAGATCATAACGGCGTGCACTATCGATGATCACCAATTTGTTTTAGCCTGAATTAAATGGTGATGTAAACTGTCCACCGAGATCGTGTGATGTGACATCGTTAACCTTTTTCTTGTGAGGTTTTCCTAACTCGCAGATGTATATAAATAAGCCACAAACCACAGCCTCTCAAAAAACAAAATAGCCAATGTCATCGGTGAAATTCAGCCAGATATCTTTGCCAGAGCATTGGAAATTTGGACATTTCGGATGCGCTGCATCAAGTTAAGCCGTGGGACATTTGAACGAAGTTATATTCCACATATGGTAGCATCAAACAGACTTTGAAACGAATAAACTATTTCGGTGATATATTACACACACTTTGTTTAAATTTAAAGATAGAAATCGCTTAATGAAATAACCAATAGTTTTGGATCCAGAAGGAACATTTACCATGTAAATGGAAAGCTGTCTTGTCTATGACGAACAAATTTCTAAAGAAAATTATTTTTTTTTCTCTCAAAAAACTTTTATTTTAAATTCATTAAAATTGCTTGGATGTTTTCAAACCCCATATAGTATAATATATGAGTTCCATTTTATTATAATTAATATATATGTTTGGAGAGAAAAAGAAAATTAAAAATTTATTACTTTAGCCCAGATTTTCTGGGATTTTATTTTTAGTCCACATTACCACAAAATATTGTTCTTTTTTCTTTTGTGTAGAAAATCCAAAATGTAAACAATAACTTAATAATTTGAAAATTAAAACATAAACTCACTCATAAACAACGTAACATTCAAAATATCTAATGAAAGTTTACAGTGATGCACAAAACAAATCTATAACAATAATGTTGATTCAATAACAAAAACTGTCCACATTTGCACATTTGTAACTCTTTTCGCAGAACAGATAAAAAACAACCTTTCTTGGTAACTAAATCAATCTACATCAACCTATTTTCTATATATTCCTTACTGCATATGAATATATCTATTATTTTATTACTTACCCTTTGGCAGTATTACAACCTAGCTTCCTACACCTTCCATATTTTCCGAGTTAATTTCATACATGAGTGGCAGGACCTACAGTTTATAGAGTTTTTGAGAAACTCTGAGTTTTTTCCAGAAGACTGCTGAGAAGTTTTGTTAGAGATGTCTGCGCCAGGGGTTGAACCACGGCCTCACGTCTACTTATTAGTGCTATTATCTAATCGCTAACTAGTAATAGCACCTAAGCCCTTACATTGAAGGTGGAAGAGACGTAAAATTATCCCCAGCACAGACGTCGGTGTATTATGCTGTTTATCAATATAATGCTCAAGTTGAGGTTAGTTGTTCTGTCAAGAGATACCCACCATGTCAGGCAACCGTTTACAAATATAGGTCTTACTGCTGATTTTTAGATCCAATGAGTCATACCATTTTCTTTTCAACACTATATCATGCATAGAAGATAATGAAAGCCTTTTTCATATTGTCCAGTACATTTAACACAACTAGATGCCTGTGTTGCAATACCAGTTATAAATCAGGATCATAATAAAAATATCCCTTATGTTAAATAAGTTTTAAAATCACTACATTCGAAAATTTTCCCTCACCTTGTGAACGCGTCAATTTTTTTGTTTTTATGTATCATTTAGTTTGGTACCCACCTTATATATGTATGTATGTATTTTCAAAGCAAACTATTGCTATTCCATTTTTTTGTATCTAAAAATCTATTTACTCGTATATTTATACTTGTTCACTGTTTGACCACTAGTATGAAATTTATTTAGTAAAGAAAACATTTGCGAAAAGATTATAAAATGACTTCATTATATATTTACATATGGTTAAATTTGTTGTTGTTTTGGTTGGTTTCTTGTTCCTTGTTTCTGCCATCATATTAACATTTTCACATTTGTGAAGAAAACCATAGCAGTCTGTTTAGTCATTATGGGCCATTGAATTTCGAGTTATTTTTGGTACCACCAAACGTGGTCTCTATATATGAGAATGGATTGAACACTAACTTATAAACAAGTGTATTTAATAATATCACAGTACATTATGCTAAATAAGAAACTGAAGAAATACAAGATCCGCCCTTGGGAGTCCTCTCGGCCACAATAATACTGGAGATTATAAACAAATTCCACCCCATAGCTAACACTTCCTATGTAGAAAAGAGCTCAACCATAAAGTTAAGCTGGCAGATCCTTACAGGACATCGCCTACTAAAGAGGAATATTCATCGGCTAAACGCAACCACAACAAATATAGAATATATTATATAAGGGAATCGAAACAAAACGAACTAATCGATTTTATAAATTTCATGAATCAGCGCCTTCTCCCAAAAACTGGCCTATGTAAGAATCTTCCATGATTATGTGCAGTAACGCCACCCAACTTAAACTAATGTAGATATTTTGGAGCATTATTTTGGAATTTAAAATTTTGGTCTTATAAAATAATCCCTTTAGAATTTTTTTAAGAACAGTCGGGACTAGAAGCATTACGGATAATCGATTTGCACGGTTAATCGAATAACAAGATCTAACCACCCGCACTTCTCAAATTTCAAAATTAAACTAATCACTTGTAAATGCTTCTGACTAATCGTATGCAAACAAGGGAATTCCCCGTTTTAATGTTTATTATAATGTGTGTATAAATTTGCAGTTAATAAAAAAATCACGGTTAATCGAAGTAAACAATTTAAAAACATTGCAAACAAAAAACAATAGACTGATTATTTGACCATCACCGGTAACTCCGATTGACCGGATCACGGATAATCGAGTCCCGACTGTATAAATAATAGGTATACCTAATATTTTAACCATCACTGCACACACTCTTCACTCTATAAAGTTGCATTGGCCATATAATAATATTTCAGATGCAATAATCAAAACAAAATAAAAATAAACTAATGCAACAACAACAAAAATAAATAGTAGCTTGGTACTAGTAATAGCCAGTATACACAGTTACACGAATTTTATAGACTCTGGAAATTGTAAAAATAACTACAAAAAAAACCATAAAAACAAAATGCGTGTGAAAAGAAATGTTGCAGATTGCTGCTGGATTTTGTTCTCTACTTGCTAATAAAAATGAAGAAATAATTATATTTTAAATCAATTAAGTTTTTTATTTTGAAATAGTTTGCATAATACTTTAGTCAGTATTTTAAGCAGAGAAAAAATCTTTATAAAATATTATAAAATTACTCATACGTATTCTATTCTCATTTCAGAGGGCTTACCATTTGTTCCCCATATCTGCTATGTTGGTGAAAAGGTCTATAAAACCTCAGTGGGTTCCTGTTTCTTTTATGAAGAAGTCAAAGAATGCTGTTGTTCCTCAGTTTTAGCTAAAGAATGTAAGTACTCTTTACCTTTGTAGCATTTAAGGTTAAAATTGTGTAAAATGATTTTAGATTTTTTTATATGGTATATAGTGCCCTTATACTAATTAGCACTTTATTCACATTCAAATTTTTTATGTTTAAGTATTCAGTTTGAATACAACCAAAAACTTGCAGGATTTGATTTATATACATTTCTTAGGATCATTCATTGTTCCAATTGAATTCTATTTTTTCGCAAGAGTCTGCGGTCACTGACTTTTCTATCGTGTACGTTAACATAACATAGTGAACATGAAACATAGTGAAAATTCTCTCCTATTTACCGAGGATAACAGGATACCAGTTACATACATAAGTGGTTATTACAAACCTTCAGTCAGGATTACGATCTAGCTTCTCACACTACTTGTTATGTGTGTTAATATAATACATGAGTGGCGGTAACTACAGTTCAGAGTCGATTCCGAACAAAATGAGAAACATTTCTTGGCAATTTTATTTACTCTCTGGGATACCAGTTAGTACCTTCACTCATGTATAAAATTACCATAAACAACACGGGTCATGTGAAAATGTAGACTGTGAGCCTCACTGTAATAAACAATTATATTTGTACGTTTGTATGTAGAGACGTGTATAAGTTTTTGTGTTTCTCTAGTGATTATACTTTTGCAAAGTGTTTGAACGTTTGTGTAATTAATCTAAAAGAATTTCCATCAGCAAGGTCAAAGGTTACACGAAATCGAAGATCATAGCATTGACGATGCCACCTTAGCATATTCTATTCAAGGGACATCAATCAATGAACGACTGCCTTGGTTCCAACGGTCCGTTAGCCAGAACGGTTGCTGTGAATTGGCAAATAAATCTTGTGGCAGTTAGAACCGAATACCTACAGAGCTGCTAACAATGCAAAGAGTAAAAAACGCATTACTACAAATAAGAAAAAGTTGAAGACTATATACTTCCGGAAATTATTTAAAATAGTTCAATTTAGACGCGTGAGTAGAAATAATTTTTCTACACGATAAAGAAACATGGATAAGATCATAAGTCAATGTTGACTAAAAGTATTGATAAAAAGAAGACTATAACCACCGAATTTACTTGAAACAGATCCACATACATCAGCGGAAGTAATTTTTCCACACATCAAAGACAGATAGATAAGAGCAAGACCAAGATAGATAAGAGCAAGGTCTTGGCTAACAGAATTAATAGCAAAAGTCCCGAAGAAGGATCATAGAACGTTGTGCTATATGATATAAAGTACTAGATACAACTATGAACGCAAGATCACAATATTCCGTCTGCACTGTCATAATAATAATAATAAATTAAATAAAATAAAGGTTAATAACTTATGCATAACTGTCGAACAGTCGAATTGAGAGGAAATATCCGCTATATTCACTGTTCAAACCAGCTGAAATATGAATGGCTTTAGCTGATAAAGGAACGCTAGCCAAGGTACAAATACCACATAAAGGGATTATGAGTGAATCTTCTACCACTAATCCTATTTTATTGATAAATGCACGCAAAATATTCACGAACCATTAGAAATGCCAACTATCGAGAAAAAAAACCGAAATGGGCAATGCATTGCAAACTATCTAGAAGAAAATGAAAAGGGATGAAATATACATTAATAATGGAATGGAACACTCTATATATATGTATATATATATAGGGTGGGTCATATATCGGATTAAATTCGAACCATCGATTATTTTGCATCTGACAATACTTGTCATTCTGTTCTGTCACAAAAGTCAGAATATTATTGAGTCGATTTACGCTTAAGTAACATTGGGATTTATTGGATCAACGAGAAACTGCACGATGATGTCGATTTTGTTAGAAAAATCTTTTTTTTTTTTTTTGTTTGGATATGTTCCATATTTCTTTGAAAATGAGGACAGCGCAACCATGACGGTCTTCGACTTGCTGAGACACCTATCGCACCATCGTTTTTTTTTTTTTGTACCCGCTCTTCATGGTATTGATGTAAACGACGGATATTTGGTTTCAACAGGATGATGCAACTTGCCACACATCTCATGGCACAATCGATTCAAACGTTTGATGGCCGTTTAACTAGCTGAAACGATGATGTCCATTGGCCGCCAACAAGCTGCGATTTGACACCGTGGGACTATTTTCTATGGCTGTGCCGTTAAGGAAAAGTGTTAGGCCGAGACATTACCCTATACACTCGAAAAAGTACATAAAAAATTGATCTAATATAATTGATCTAATATAATATTTAATTTCTAACCGGAACAACAACAAAGAAACTAATTTGACAAACATTTCAGACTGGGTTTGTTTTATTGCAGTTTTTAATTTAAACTTTTAAATGGCATTTACAGTATTCCAGATGTATATATACAATATGTTGGACCAGGTACATTAATTTTAGCTAATAATTTAACCGATTTTTCACCGGTCACCCAAAACGTGAAAATTACATAGTGCCGAATGACGCTGAAATAAAATAATAATAAGGCGTGTTAGCATATAAGAATTTGTAGTTAAAATGGAGAAAGATGCAGAGTAGTAAAGGAAATTTTTTGCAATGATGGCTTTGTTACTTAAGCTTTTTAATATTCTTGGAAGGTTGGAAGGATGAAATAAAGGCCTTTACTTTCATTGTAATAGAAAAAAATCTTACCTCGTAACTTTTATGATCATATGAAATATGATTGTAACATCATCATCATCATCATCATCATCATCATCCGAGGCTTTCATCTATATGGAAGACTATAAAAACTAGTAATAAATTATCTATTAATTTCCCCTTAAAATATGTATTTTAATGCCTTTTGATATTTGCTCTGATTCATTTAACACTTCGGATCTAATTAATTTTATTCTATGAATTTCTTGAGAAAACAACTTTAAACCATAAACGTTTTATATTTTATTTATTTTCTTTATCAGCTCAAATGCTAATTGAAAGCATGTGCTAATAAATAAATAATAAAAAAGAAAAATCAAACATAAATAAATACAATATACATTAAACAAAAACGATATTTAAAATTATATACAAAAATCCATAAGTTTAAACTTAAAAAAAAAATTATTTAATTAACACTCATAATAAACAAAATGGTAAAATGATAAATAAATTTTTGTAGAATATTTTGCCTAGTTTTTTTTTTAATTTTTTTTTTTATAATTAAATTTTGAATTAATAACATTATATCCTGTTCAAGTTACGAGTGTTTTGATTTTATTTATTTTTTTTAAATGATTTTTTTTAATTTACAATTTTTTTTAACAATTCATTGAGTATCTTATTATAAAGGAAATGTTGATGGAATTTTCTTTTTCCATGAAAAATACCTTTTTTTCCTACAAAGCATTTGAGATAAACATTATAATTTACAAACGAAATATTTTTATGTCTGCTAGGCGTAGGCGTAGCTGATTCCAGCAAAACTATATTTTATTTATTAATAAAAAAAAAAGATTGTATGAATTTTTTGTCATGAATGAATCAACATACATACATACACATGTATGTAAGTGTATACAGTGGGGAAGCACAGCATTATTGCAAAGAAATTTCTTTGAAATTTCTTTATTTCATTTTCAGAACTAAAAATCAAAAAGAGAAAAACAAATAAAATTCAAACAAGCCATGCAAATAAAAGCCCACAACATCCTTTGTTGTGAATCTCCGAAAGGCCAGTTGTCGTATAAAGTCGTGCACTACAGGAATTTCCGAACAATTTGGACTACGTAGTTAGATTACTGGATAGCTTGCCGTTTGTAAGAACACTCGGTTTTATCCAGCATGAGATAAATCCCCTTGTCAAGATCTGCTCGTAATAGGCTTGAACCAAACTGAACGGCCCTTGGACAGCAGCATCAGGTCCAAGCTAAGGCTGATTATGTCGTCGAACAACAACAGTGAGACCGCAACGACTGAAGATGGCTCAGATTAATCTGCATCTCTGGTAGAGAAGATCTGCTGTTGTTCATGATCAAGGAGAACGCTAGCTACTACTGCTAGTATAGCTAGCTAGTACAGCTACCATAGCCGGTTAGTACAGCTAGTATAGCTAGCTAGTACAGCTAGTATACCGTGTATTACTGGCTAGTACGGCTAGCCTACAGCATACAGTGGGGAAGCACAGCATTATTGCAAAGAAATTTCTTTGAAATTTCTTTCATTTTCAGAACTAAAAAATCAAAAAGAGAAAAACAAATAAAATTCAAACAAGCCATGCAAATAAAA
>QOCX01000149.1:245855-428624 GCA_005959815.1 Sarcophaga bullata | reverse complement strand
TTTGATGTCTGACCGGGGATTCGAACCTTGGCCTTTCGTCTAATAAGCCAACACACTACCTACTACACTACGGCGACTACATTTTTCCTTATAATACAGAGAAGCTAGGTCGTAATCTACACTGAAGGATAGTAATGACCTTATGTATGTATGTATGTAGAATACAGCAGTGATTACTAGTACAGCTCCCATCTACGCATCGCTCTTATTGATCTTCAACAGAGAGTATGTTCCTCTGTTGTCAAGATTGAGCTACAACTGCTTAGCTCCCTGTTATACTATTTGCAGCTTGCGTTCCGATAGTGTCAGTCACAACAGTTTCCCGTATATTCAAATCTTCAAAGCTCATACAATGCGAATTTTAACCTTTTAAACCATCTCATTATGGGCCGAGTTACAGCGGAGGCAGTACATGCAACCTCAGCAACCAGAATTTCAGAATCCCTATGTCTGGTCGACTGTCAATATAGGGTGTTTAGCCAGTTCGTAGAAAGTACTGCTTGGTAAACGCTGTAATCACCCAAAAGACTTCTGCATATACTCAGTCCTCAGCTCTTTATCGACATTAACACCCCATTGCGTTTTGTATTCGCCCGTGTATCCTTCTGCTAGGGATAAGGTCCTCTTATGCCACTGGCTTATGACAACTACTGCTTTGTAATCCACTCCCATTTTGGAAGTGGATATCATTGCCATTGTCTTTCATTCCAAACCCGAATGTGGTCAAAAAAAAAACTGATAATTCACGATAAAATCGTTGTACATTCACTGGCCAGCATAAAAACGCCGGATATTTCCTCCTTGCCAATGCAGGTAACAGTGATGCTTTATAGCTGTCGACCTACAGCGATGTATGTACATCTTGTGGACAACCAGCTTCTTATAGGAGTAAAGGGTAATATTCACCATCTTCAACCACAACATTTTACTTGAAAATCGGCTGGCTTTTGAAAATGATGTCATGGTATGTAGCGCTTCAAGTAGTGCGGTAATCCATTTAAAGAATATAAATTCCGTATTAAAAGGATTCACGCGCGTCTTCTCTCCTTACTCCATACGGCCAGATTCTCTAGACCCGCCTATAGAATTAGACGTACTTTACACACAAAATTTTCCTCTCAATGCGATTGCAATGTCATCACAGCGATAACCATGTGACTTTTGAAATTCCTACCTTCCAAGGAGATAACAAAAGTCACTATTATGATCATCAAAGAACACTGAGACATAATGTGTATGAAAACAATTTCAATGCACTGTACATTTGAGAAAAATAAAAAAATAATAATGCCAAGGAAATCTGTAGAGTTTACCATTCGGCTACACTCCATATAGTGGGCCACTTTAAGTGTTGGTGCTGCACACTTTAAACTGCTAAGCTGATGACTGGCTGGCTGGCTGGCTGGTTGGCTGACTGGCTGTTTGGTTGGTTCGTTGAAGATCTGCTTCCTTAGCGGAATGGTTGTTTGGTTGGTTGGATGCTTGAATGAATGACTGTATGACTGAATGAATGAATAAGTGAATAAATGAGTGTTTGGTTCGTTGGTTTGTTTGTATTGTATGCAAAATTGAGCACATAAGCCGTTGGCAATAAAAATGTAAGATTGTAAGCAAACAAACAACCATATGAACACACACACACACACACATTTCTTACAACTGTACTTGACTGTATAGTCTATGTGAGTGTAAGTGAGAATAGGAGCGTATCGGTATATGAATGGATGGCATAAGATTCATTTTAAGTTGGCGGATGTTGAGCAGCCAACCATACAGACAGTTTATTTATATGGAAATCAAATTTATTATAAGAAACTCTAATGTAAATATTGTACCGAATAACAACAACAACAACAACAACAACAACAACAACAGCAGCAGCAGCAGAAGAATAGCAATAGCAACAGCATTTTAAAACCAATGAAAATATCAACAATACGTTGTGAGTATTTCTTCCCTTTTTTTTCTATTTTTTTCTTATAACCGAGCAATTGCATCGAGTATACCTCCTTTCGTTTCCAGGACAGATATTAACAATTCAAGTATCGGCATCAACTTCAACATGCTTCGGCATGAAGAAGAAAAAAAAATGTAATGATCTGTTGTTGTCGTCTGTGTATGTGTGCCTCGGTTTCCTCCCACTCCTACTGAGTTGTACTTCAGTAGGATGAAGTATTATTGAGTAGACAAGCTAACAGGATGAATTATGACTTGGTTATGGAAAAATCTTGTTTGTTCCACAATGTTTATAATTTATTTGTAACTTTTTTTTCCTCCTTTCCTTTACATACCTCGCATGGTTTTCTTTTGATTTTTCTTTTAACGTCTGTATTTTTGCATGCGCTCGACAAGTGATAAACCCGGTTATTATTAAAGCTTTATTGCTGAAAAATTTAAGACAGAATGGAGAAGAATTTTTCAAAGGAATTTAAACTGAGAATTTGAATTTAAAGAGAGCCATCATTGTAAATGAATAATGGAATGAACTTGCAAGGAGAGTTTTGTTGAATATGAAATCTGCCACTTTCCATTCGGGCATTTGGTTTGAATTTAAGCTTCAATCGTTACAACCATAAGCTATATGAACACTTTTGAGATACTTTTCTCTGTAAATATCAAGGTCTAGTGGCTAATTAACCTAACCCAACATAATCCTGAATATTAAAGAATCTTTAGTGTGCACAATCGCCTTTCAGCACCATTCACCACCGTGATGAATTGCTTTAATGTGTGGTTCAGGGTGGGTTTTCATTATTCTTTCTTTATATTCTTCCTCAGTGTAGTAAATCTGTAGATGACAATAATTGTAACAGTTTTGACGAATAAAACCTTGGTCTCTATCGGTCAGCACAACCTCTTGACAGACAGTAAAGCTCTAATAAGCAAAAATTATGCACTGCCATAGGGTCTATCATTAAGTTTAAATAAAACAAAGTATTTGTGAGATATTATGGCATTAATACCATTACCTCTAACAGATAACACCGTTCAAATGTCTGACATGGCTTCTCTGAGTGAAGTGCATCGGAAATGTCTAATCTTCCATAACCATGGCTTATAACTCATTGGGAATTTAATTGATGGCATGGGCTAACCCCACAGGACCACTATGGCTTATTCACATTTACCTGCGACTTAAGAAAACCATACAAAAGTCTAACGGAGTTCACAGTCAACATTATCTTTACGGTCATCTAACCATGCTTTAAAATAGTTCGTGCACAATGTCCATTGTAGCATGAGCTGTGTGACATGAACTGTCTGGCACGTAATGCCATTAATTCGAAATCGCTGGTCGTAAGTGTCTTTGTTATCCAAAAGAAGTTAGTAATCATCGGTCTATAATGCTCACCGTTAACAGTGATGACCTGGCCAACATCGTTCTCAAAGTAATTGAGACCTACATTAAAGCGTAACTTTTTTGTTAGATTGTAGTCGCCGTAGATGTGAGGTCTCGATTTAAACCCAAGGTGAAGTAACCCGTTGTCTAGTAGGTAGTGTGTTGGCTTATACGACGAAAGGCCAGGGTTCGAATCAAAATCGAAATACGAAAAAATATTTTTTCGCTGACTTCCTCTCAGCAGTCTTCTGGCAAAACTCTGAGAGTAAATAAAATTGCTATGGAAAGTTTATCAAAAATCTAGCGTCCGTAGTCAACTTTAAACTGTTGGTCCTGCCTCTGATGTATCAAAAGTAACACACACAACATAAGTGGTGCGTGAAACAATGTCGTAATCCTGATTAAAGGGTTGTAATGACCAATTATGTATGAATGTAGTCTTAAAACCCATATGGATTGGTATCGTCCGAAAATCTACACCAAACAGTCTTTTTTTCGGAATGCATAGAATGCTCTTAGTTCTCATGTGGATTCGTATCGTTTTCAATTCAACATCGTTGAATATGTTATCATTTTCAATTACTCCGGAAACCATTGTTAATTTGGCAACTAATTTGACAGATGTAGCTACAAGAAGATGGAAGTTATCAACCATCGGAGTTCGAAACACCCTGTTCAAGAACCCCACGCATCTAGTACAACAACCCAAATGGTGTTTGAATTTATAGGCAGTAGATAACAAGCTTATCATCACAAAATCTTCTATACTGGATGGGCCCTGTTCAAAAACCTGACCCATCTAGTAATTTTATAAGCAGTAGTGATTTTGTAGGCAGTAGATAACAAGCTCATCATCACAGAACTTGCTACAGTAGACGGATCTTCTTAAAAAACACTATATGACGATAAGACAATAAACCAAAACATGTTAGCTAATGGTGTTCTTTTTAAACGGTAGATAATAAGCCCATTATTCTAGAACCTGCTTTACAAAGTGAGTCAAAAGCAATAAAACAAGGAGGGAACTTAAGAGAATATTGTTACGTTTCTACCTTTTAAAAACGTTTGAAATATGAGCTCGTAGATTGCAAATAAAAATAAAAATAAATTTGTGTTTGATTTTAATTAAATCGTTTATTAATCAACACACTTTTTACTTGCCACTGTTCACAACTATTCTAACACAACAATGCTTTATTTTGCGATAAACAATAACAATTACGACACAATTGTTCTGTAGATCTTGTAACGGAGATCTTCAAACTAAGATTGATTTATTTCACACGCAACGCGTCTTCACACAAGACTGACTGAACTTCTACTCCTATTTTGCATGATTTGCCTTGCCTTTTATATAGCGACGTAAACAGTTTGATGAATGTTCTCGTAGGCGAAGGTTCTAGTCCTCGGCTTCACGAGATTTCCATAAATGTAAACAACATGTTTACATCCATACATGTTTACTTGTTTATTGTTAGCGTAGGTTGTTTACGTTTGTTCCTGCTGTGTTGTTTGTTGTTTGTTGTTTACTTGCTTATTCCTTTTTTCGTTATACTGATGTTGTTGTTTCATTTTCGTTAATGAAGTAAACAAGTCCGTTGTTTTGTTTTTGTAGCTTTTGTTTAATATTTCAATGTTAAACGACGTTACACCATTTCCAATTTCGTAAGAATATAATAAAATTAATTCAGTTGGCATATTATTATATTTCATGGATCATAATGTAATTGAATTGAATTAAAATGGAAGCTAAACAGATTTTATGAAATAAAAACTCATATAGTTTGTGTATACACTGCCATTTATTTGTAAATATTGAATTTTATTTCAAAATGTAAATGTTAAATGTTTCATATGTTATGTATTGGTATTGGTATTGGTTTTCAATTGAATTTTTAATTTTTTCTCACAATATTTAGAATAATTTTTACTAATTAGAAACTTTCTAATTAATTAAATAATATTTTTTGATAATGTTTTATTATTTTTTTTTTAATTTTTCTGTTTTTCATTTTGTTTACAACTACAAACTAAATAAATTGTTAAAATTTATATTGTATTGTTGTAGAATAGAATATTTTTCTTTTTATTTTGTTTTATTACATGTATTAACTTTAAATATACATACGTATAAATTTAAGTACATTTTATTAATATTAATAATAATATAATAATAATATTAATAATAATAAGAATTTTAAATATTTAAAAAGAAATACAACATTTAGGCTAAAAACTAAAAACAATAACATACTTAAAGAAGAATGTTTAATTTTGTTTTCTTTTTTTTTTTTTTTTTCTTTTAAATAAATTAACAAAATTATGTTTTAAATTTTAACAAAAAATATTTTTTTAGTTTTTTTTCAATTGTTTATAACTTTTTAAATGTTAGGGTAGGGGTTACGTTTTTTTTTTTTTAATATTTTAATGCAGACTTTTACTACTTTGAACAGTATATGTAAGTAGTGTAATTGTTTATTGTTGGTGTATGTTATATTAAATATATCGATTTATAATTAAATTTTATAAAGTTTTTCTTTCTTTCATTTTATAAAATATTTAAGAATATAATGAATGAATAGTAAGTAAGGAAACATTTTTCAGCAGCTTTCTTTCTTCTTTTTTTTTGGGACATTTTGTTTGACTAAAAAGTTTAAACGTTTTGGTATTATGTTGACTACATTGTTAAAATAAATATAACAATTACATTTTTTTTTAAATCTATTTAGATTTTCATTGTTTAAAATCAAATATTATTTCATATTGGCATTTAATTTTTTTCGATTTTTTTGTGTTGCTCTTTTATTATACATTTTTTTTTTGCTTTTTTTTTCATAAATTCTGCTGAAAATGTTTAGAATGTTTCAAAAAATATTTTCTAATTAATTAAATATTATTTATTGTATTTGTTTTTTTTTTTTGTTATTATTTTAAAATATTTTACCATTAAGTGTAAATTTTAGTTATAAATTGCACTCTTTTTGTTTAATATTGTTAAATACATATCCCAATAAACATTTTTATTATAAAATCGTTTATAAACTTTGCTTTTTGTTTGTAAACATTTTTATTGTTTAATAATAAATAACAGGCAATAGAAGAAATTTATTTAATCAAAGATAGCCTAGTAGTCTAGTGGTTAGTGTGCTAGACTATTAGCCTGAGGCTAGTGGGCTTAAATTCCAACAGAAATTTCTGATCTGTGACACTACACCATAACATATGGTCAAAGTTAATCTGTTCGTATATAATTAAATACAATTTAAATTAAATAAAAATTCAATCAAACTATGCCAAAGTATACCAGGATTTTCCAATTGAGGTCTTCCATACACTGTTGTAGAAAGTCCAGTTATAATCATATGCCTTTGGCATAATGTAGACGCTTGATTTGAAAGAAAGTGGGAGGAGTGCTGTTAGCATAGGCCTCAGAATATGGAAACTATTCTTTATTTCCACAAACAGTGGGCCAAACCTTTTCAGTTTGAATTTATCACTACATTTGGTTTTCATAACAATGAAAGCCTTATGAATGCAAATATTATTTCACTTGATTATTTCCACAATCCCTTAATTTTACACGAAAGAAACAGTTACGATAATTAAATATTTTCATACAAAAGATCGTCTAACTTTCAGTTCATTAGAGCAGACAATAAGAAAACCCATGTTCAACATCAAACCAAGAGCCTATAATACGGGAAATACATTGTGAGTAAGGAAAATGAAGTCATAAATCAACACCAGCAAGCCACAATACGGCATCACTCGCTTAATGCTCGAATGAAATGCACGGACACGCTGTAGAAGACGAAAGTCGGTATATATGTGGAGATGCTTGAAAAATGCTACACATTAAGCGCTATAAAAAGCTTTCTCCTGGGCAGATTTTAATGGAAAGAATGGTCCTACGTTCCGTTACAAACTATGGCAATATGATTAAACTCAAAAGCTCTCTTATAATCCAAAAAATTCTACGTTGCAAATCATAGTAGATTGAACATAGCCTTGGCAATCAGTAGGATAACATTACGCGCATAGCTGTCGACAGCAAAATCGTAGAAAAGAAAGGCCAGTAAATATGGAGAGACGTCTGATGGCTGCAATGTCCTAGAAAAAGGCTGCAAATTAAGTGAAATACAAAAACTTTGCTTAGGGCAGAATAAGATGGAATGAATGATCATAAGTATTCCTATGGGAATTTGACTGAAAGATGGCAAAAAGCTCTGCAAAATACTTCCAAAGCTTTTGAAAAATGGGTGATAACAAGTAGGCAGTGTTTATAAACAAAAAATCATAAAGAGAGAGAGAGGGAGAGAGTACTACATAGGAGAATACTGTATTAGAAACTCTTTCGGTACCTTTGATTGCAAAGAGCCTAAGACAGCAACAAAATACGCCATCTAGATCCATTCGATCTGAATGATTGAATTCATAATTTTATTTCATATTTTTCTAGATATCGTGACTACTTCACGTGTATTCCCTGTGTTCCCTGTGCCTTAACGGTAATTCAATACAATTACGGTATACACTATTTCAGCATTATCTTTCCTTATAGTCTTTTCACACTGCGCTGGATAATGCTGTTGCTCTTCACCTAAAGTAAAAAGCAAAAGACTTATGTGTACACCATATCCATAAGGCGATTAAAGGTTTCTTGCGCATGGTAGCAAAAGAGTACGCATCGTAGCAAAAGACGACTCCATAAAACGACCAAAGGTTTCTTACGTATGGTAGCAAAAGAGTACGCATCGTAGCAAAATAATTATGCTACGTCCAAAAGACTACCAAAGACTTCGTATGTATGGTAGCAAGTGCAAAATGTGAAAACCATATCCATAAGACTGCCAAAGGCTTCTTGCGTACCGTAGCAAAAGAGTTATGTGAGCATAATATCCATAAGACGACCAAAGATGCAGTACGCATCGTAGCAAAAGAATTATGCTACGTCCATAAGACTACCAAAGGCTTCGTACGTATCGTAGCAAAATAATTATGTGAGCAACATATCCATAAGACGATCAAAGGCTTCGTACTAATAGTAGCAAAAGATTTATTTGTGAGCACCGATATGCATAAAAGCAAACTTGAAATCATAAACAGAAATATTTATGTTGACTATTTCCTCCCATCAATGTCAGCGACGGTTTTTAATAGCAATTCAGTTGTGAAGTATTTCTTAGCAAGCATAACTAAAATTCGTTTTCCAGATACCAGCCTAAATTGTTTATTGGGATATACTTAATTCTTAAATACAATACAATAATAACACTTATGCATACATTTAAAAATTTATGACAAAAAAAAATTATTATTTACTTAACTATTTGGCTTAAATATTTTCTAGTTTTTTTTTTAACATAATTTTTGTTTTTTTTTTTTTCTTGTAAGTTTTACTTAAAAATCTAATAAAAAAAAATAAACAATAAAAATTAAAACAATTGCAAATTGAATAATAAAGACCACAATATGACAATTAAAAAAATAAAAAAAAAATAAAAAACAGAAAAAAAAACAAAAAAATTAAACAAAAAAATAAACAAATTTTTCATAATTTTGATAACAATTTTTTAAAATACACGTGTATGTATGTATGTAAATATATTTTTGTTCTATTTTTTAATTAAATATTTAATTAAATATTTATTAATTATTAATAAGTATTTATTTTGTTATTTTGTTTAATATTTTATTTATTAATTTATGATTTTGCTACTCATTTCTTTGGTTTTATTACTACAACACTTTATAAAGAGGGACTTTTTTTGTATTTTTCTTTTTATTTATATTTTATTTTTCCTTTTAAAAATAATTTTTTTTTTCTTTAAAATTTTTTTGTAATTTAAAAACAAAAAAATAAAAATATTGTTATAAACAATTGTCCTTTGGTTCTAATTTTATTTCTTTTTTTCTTTAGCTTATTTAACAATTATAAGCTAAAGGCACTCAAATTACTTCTTTTTTTTTCCATTTTTTTTTCCTTCTTCTTATTTTGTTTAATAAAATATTTGTTTTCGTTTTCTACTTTGTTTTTAAGTAAAAAAAATGTGATTTTTTTTTTGTTTGTTTTGTATTAATAAGGCTTGCCCGCATCTTTAGAACGTTTCAGTTGCACTTTTAAGCGTTTGGTGCCAATTTGAAAGCCATGCATTGCATGTATGGCAGCAGAAGCCGAATGTGGATTATCGTAGGATACGAAACCGAAACATTTGGACAGATTTGTTTGTTTATCGATAAATACTTTGGCAGATAAAACATTACCAAACGGTATAAATGTTGAAGCGAGATCAGTATCGGTGAATTCCTGAGGTAGATGGTAAATAAATAGATTACTGCCTTCGGGACCTGCAATAGAAACGTGAAATTAATGAAATCCATAAAAAACAGAATGAACATAAGGAATGTTGCGGGTTTCGTTTTATTTTCGTTTGTAAAATTTTATTCAATCAGGGTTATTAGTTTACGAAATATCTAACTTATCTACCCTCGTTTCTAACTTATTTCTTTGTTTACATTTCAGAGCGTTGAGATGAGTCTAAGTCAGCTTGAACTCTAGTCAAAATTTCTTGCTTCTACCGTAATTAGTGATTTCTATCGATATATGTGTGTTTAAAGGCCTTTCACAGGCACTGGACTGCACGAGTTTGAATGGATTTATCAGGCGAGTTAAGAGCAAGAATTGATTTCTTCAATTTTTATTTTAAGATCTGATCCTAGATACTCTGTGAATTGCACTACGTATTCTTTTAGGAAACCAATCATTATGGATCAAGTACTGATATGAAGCAGAAGCAATAGCATTCAATTCCAAAGTGAAATATTCAGAAACCTTTGGAAAACTTCCATAGAAAGATAACCTCATTCCAACTTGAACAGGAAGTACTGGGGGTCGGGACATAGCATCAATCGGGCATTCCGATCTAATGAGGTTGTCTTCAGAATAATACGTTAGTGCCTGGAAAAGATGAAGAAGTAAGATAGGAGAAATATTGTTCCACCCTGCTCGATCATAGAGAATTCTTAGTAATAAAGACGACAGTTAAGTTTTCAAAGAGTGCCAAGAGAAGGGCTGTCGCCGCTTATTGGTCTAAAAACTTACTGTTGGCCATGAAGAGGAAGAAAGACAAAAACTAATCAAACAAAACTTTTGCAAGTAGAAAGAAAATTTAGTTGTGAAAGTAGCCTAAAGATAGTAACCGACCTCCTGACCGCCTATAGAAGTCTTACAAATCACTTGTTCAAAACAGAAGTTGCTTTAAGCTTAATATGCAACTTCTGTGTTAGGGGCAATGAATCATCAGAACTTATACTTTGAATCTGTGCAGCATTAATACATCTCAGAAGATGAATGCTTATCAAATACGAGTTTGGAAATTCTGAATTTTTTCAGAAGAATCGAACTCTATGACTTTTTTGTTTCACATGCAATCCTTATTGACTTTCTATTGTGGGCCAGTGTTACATAGCTTTTGTTTTCGAAGATAAATTTTAGTTTCTATTGTTAATAGAGCCTGAGCCAGACTTTCTTCTTTTCTCTTATACATAAAAACTGTTGGGAACTGCTGGGCGTGGAATATTTTTTTAGGTTAATAAGGTCTTATATTGAGTAAAAAGGGGCTTAAATCACCACTACACAGTATTGAAATCTTATTCGCATAAAAGCTGAACAATAACCAGAAAAGTGTTCGCCGTGTTGTTATTCGCTGCAACTATGCCGCTTAATTGCATATGTAAAGTAGAATGCCTCTTAATGACTTATAATATCCTGCTCGCTTTTTATGGGACTCTTATAGTGATTTAAGGAGTTCATTGTCTTCCACATGCTAGAGTCGGCTATACCTGTGTGCCGTAATGATTTTACTTACTGTGTCATCGTTCCATAGCTACTGTAAACTTCTGTAAGCACCTAGACTTACTTCTTCATTTCCAACCACTTCCTACTGGATAGGTACCTTAATGTGTCTATCTCGACCATACCTGGCATAACTTCGCCGCCTTGCCCTCAGCAGATTTCTGGCAAAAAAAAAACTCTGTGAGTAAAAAAGATTGCCATGAAAAGTTTCTCAAAAATCTGTAGTACGGTATCGAACTTAAACTGTAGGTCTCGCCTGCTCATGTATAAAATTAACACACACAACATAAGTGGTGGGAGAAACTAGGTTCATAATCCTGACTGAAGGGTTGTAATGACCAATTATGTATGCATTCACTTTTAACCTTCTAAAGAATGTTATGAAGAGCAGTTCAAACTATAAGATCCGCCACGGCTTATAGCACCCAAGAATTAAAATATTGCCACAAACTTCAAAAATTAAATCAAATTTAAAGTCTTTTTCTCATGTCCAAAGTATAAAAATCAGAAAACCGTTACTTTTATTATTTTATTGAAAAAAAAACGGCCTAAGCCCCATCCAGAAAAAAAAATTTAATTTCGCATCCCTTTTTATGCTCCATTTCCACAACAAAACTCTCCCACTTGGTTCTATGCTCCAAAGGTTCTACTCTACCTATACCTGGTAGAGCATTTAAAAAAAAAGTTTTTAATTTAATATTTGTCCCCCTGCTTTTATTATTTATTTTTATTGTTTTCATAATAAAACAAAAACAACAACAACAACAACAACAATAACAACAAACAAAGAGGAAAACGTATTAGAAAAAAATTAAAAAGGAATACACAAACTAACCTTCAATTTGTTTGCCAGCTACTCCTGCGGCTGCAGCCTGTAGAGCTGATGCTGTAAGGGGTGCTGTTGCTGCTGCTGCCGCTGCATAAGCACCATTGGTCAATGGATTAAGTGTTGGGGCGTATGGTGATGTAAGTGCCTCAGTGCTGGTCCCTAAATGGAAAAAACAAAACAAACATAAAGAAAAAAAAATTGAAAATAATTTAAATAAATTTGTTTTGCATTTTATTTTATTAACATTTAATAAAAAAAAAAAGAAAAAAAATATTAAGAATCTCAAGTGTAGAGCTTGTAACATTACATTACATTAGGAAGAGTGAAGGGGGGAGGGGGTGTGGTAGCTCTCGAATGCCATGATAATTATGTGCTCATTTATTGCATGGCACAGAATTTGTGGCATAACAAAACGTATGTTGAAATCAAATACATACAAACACACACACACACATAAACACACTTACACTTATTTTAATAAGGGCAACAACAACAAACAAAAAAATGAGCATTAAATTTCATTTCAAGCACAGCAATACAATACATATGTAAAATTGTGAACAGAAATTAAAATAACAACGGAACAAATGAAAATCAGATTCCATTGGGAAAGTGTTTGCACGTATTGTTTGTATTTGTGACTTGTATGTTTGTGTTTGCCTTTGTGTTTGTATGCGTGTGTTTTTTTTTTTTTTTTTGTTGCTTGTGTATATAAACGGAGGTTATTTAAATTACACCAAAAATATACGAAAAACAAAAAAGAAAAAATACACAAGTGAAAGACATTACACCGCATGTGTATACAGTGAGCAACAAAATTATAAAAAATATAATAAAAAAAATCATGATTTTATTTTAAATCTTAGAAATAAATAAAGTCCTTTACAATCTAATAACATTTTAAAATAATTTTAAGAAGAAAAGGAAGACATGAGTATAAACTGCTTACAGTTTTGCCACTCACTGTACGTTCAAATACGTTCAAATTTAAGATTTCAAACATATGTGTGTTTATGTATGTAAATGTATGTGTATTTGGGTACTCGGTTTAATTTGTATGAACTTTTATGTTCTAATTACACAAATACAAGCGTATAATAATTTTTCAGTTATTTTTCTTTTTTTTTTCTATACATTTTACTCCCTCCCTCTCTCTCTCTCTCTTTATATCACTGTGTCTATATTATACTTGTATAAACTCTTTTTTTTCTCATTTGTTTGTTTATATGTTAGCATGCATGTGTTAAATAACACAACTCAACACATAAGTGTATGCAAGCATAAGAGGATACTTGTACGTACACCGAATATAAAATATAAACAAAAGAATAACACATACATACATGCATACACCTCCACTTATGAAGATAAATACAACAACAACAGGGGGGAAAAAATAATAATACAACTCTCTATTACAATGTGTTGTTGTTTTCAAAGCATCTCTTTCCACCTTTTCAAATGGAATACTTTCAGGGCGAGACAGAAAATTTTCAAATTTCATATTCTTTTGTGTTGGATAAAATGTGAAAAAATAACAACAAAAACATAAAATAAAATGAAAAAAAAAAAACAACAAATTTACATAAAAGGTTTTAAAATTGGCGCTCAGTTGTACTAAAGAATTTTTTATTTTTTTTTATTTTTTAATTACAACAATATATTGTTGTTGTATTGTTTTATTGTTGGATTTTAATTGAGATGCTTGACTATTAAAAAAAAATGTGAAAAATAAACAAGAAATAAATTAAATATTTAATATTAAAAGTTTCAGGTGTTTTTTTTGGTTTATAGAGAGGCTCTGTAGTTCGCATTGAGGCTCTGAGGCTCTTAGGTTCTTTACATAGTCTTCCTTCTTTAGCAAACGTCTGGTAAAAGGCATACAATTGATTAAGAATTCATTAACAAACTAGTGGTTCTAGTTGCCGTGGCTTAGTAGGTAGCGTACTGGATTATTAGATGTAAGGTCACGGATCAATCCCCAGGTCAGACATCAAAATGGACAAAAATTTCTTCGGCGACTTCCTCTCAGCAGATTTCTGGCAAAAACTCTAAGAGTAATTAAATTGCCATGGAAAAGTTTCTCAAAAATCTGTCGACTTTAAACTGTAGGACCCATTAGTCATGCATAAAAAATTAATGCACCCAACATTGTAAGTGGTGTGAGAAACTAGGTTGTAATCCTGACTAAGGGGTTGTAATGACCAATGTTTTTGTTCATTAAAATTATGCAAGTGAAGCAAGACTAAGGAGATCGACTGATTCGGTCAATTTATTTATCTTTCCAACTGTCACCTAAAAATCTAACCGCTGTAAGGGTTAACACTTTAAAAAAGGTTTTTAATTATCAATCGAGCAGCGGAATTAAACATTCATGCATACCTAGCCAGCGCTACAGCCTAAATTCTCACACTGAATGTATTTTGTGTTCATCAAGGCTGCAATCACGCTCTCTCATGTGTTTGCGGTTGTCTTTTTTTATTTTTTTCTGAGTTTCCTATACTTCTGCTTGCCTTTCCTTCCGTTCCCTAATTACCCAATCTGTTTTTAAGATGTACTTACGCTGTTTTATTTCGACTACCGAGTATTGCACTCGTACTCGTCCAAGTACTAAAAGGTCTACAATTTCTAAATAATGATTCATAGCTGGCAACTATCACTAGGTAAACGTTTCAAACTTTACATGACAAACAACAAACATGAGAGTTGGAACCTATACAGCTTAACCTCGACTCCGAATATCTTGTGACCATCGCTTATAATATTCGATGTCTACAAAACCTTAAGCACCTTCAGCAACCTTTGCACTTTTTATGTCTTTTGAACTGCTTTTGTAAGCTTGAGATATCAATTTGTGAGAATGGCACGATATAACTCGTCTTAGAGGAGTAGACTGGAAGAAATTTAGGGATACAAAACTCCAAGTAGAAAGTAAGGCGGTATTATTAATGGCGAGCAAACAACAAGCTTATATGATGGTTTAGGTATATGTCGATAGGCATGAGACCTGCGGGTTGGTGCTCCTACCTATCTATCTACTAAAGCAGCTCCACATGACATTAAATACTACGTTGTGATATAAATTTATTTTATGAAGTATAGAAAGAGATAGAAGAAGAAATCTTCTTTTATTTTTTACACTTAACTTTGCATTTTTTCTTCTTCTTACTCCCCTTCATATTTAATTCCCAAATATTTCTTTTGACAAATATTTTTCCATCTCCAAAAAAAATTGTGTAAAACAACAACATTTTTGAAATTCCTCTTCATAACACCTGACTAAAGAGGGGAGATTATCAAACGAAAATGGAAAAAAAAACGGTTAAACAAAGGTACAACAACTGTTTTTGAAATTTCTTTATTCTTTTCAAATTTCTTCTTTTTTTTTAATAACAACACCAGCCAAATAGTCAATGTTCATGATTAAATAAACAAATCTTCATGGGTTTTATTGTAGCCAACACCACATACCTACCATATGCAATGCTGCAATAAAAACGCCCCTGCCGCATCTGGACCAAAAGCCAACTTTTATGCGAAAATAAAATAAAAAGAGTTCAATTGCAACAACTACAACAATACACACAGTAAAAATCTCAAACAGCAATAGGAACTGAGTGGAACTGGCAATTCCCTCACTAACCTGTCACTCTGACTGACTAAATAACACAAAACTAACAACAACAACAACCAGAAGAAAAAAAATTGAGGGAGAGGAAAGAGGAATGAAATCTAAATTTTTGTTTATAAAACCCACAGTACATACAGATTGAAAACTTCTAAAATTGCAAAAATACGAAAAATGAAAATGACAGTGGGGGGAAAAAACAAAAACAACAAAAACAAACAAAAAAATATTAAAAAACGCTTTACTGAATAACAACAAAAACTCACACATTGAAGAATATTCAATTTTATGCTTTGAATATTGAGGATTTTTGTTTTTGTTTTTTTTTTTATTTTTATGGGTCACTCTACTTTGGGTTTTTGTGTGGAAACTAAATTAAGAAGAGATAAACAAATGTTACAGTTGATTGAGTATGAATAAATGTTTACCTTACGCCACAAAAAACATGCTGCATGTAGTATATTTAGTTGCTCTTGGGACAAGGAAAACGATTTTATGGGTCAATTCAGAAGGGTCACGTCCGAAATTAACCCGTAAACTGCAAAGGACTACGAGGTAAGTCGCAGATTGTGTTCTTTTCTTTTCTGCTATGGCAGTCAATGTGTTCTGCATTCTCCAAGACAATTTTAACTAAGTAAAGTTTTGGCCTTTATTGTCTATAACCTTGGACTAGGCCAATAAGACTCATGCTTTCTTTGTTAGCTATTGTGATGCAATGTAGGATTACGAAAATTTCTTTTTTTGGCTTTTCATTATCCAATCTTCTTAATCAGCTGCAGTTAATTTTTGACGGGTCATCTAGAATTCATGTGGCCTAGCATTGTCGTACACAGAACGTAGCACAACGACATCCACTTTAATTTAAGAGATCTTTAATGTCTTGACATTGTGTGCTTTGAACAATACATACACATACATAATTGGCCATTACAACCCTTCAGTCAGGATTACGGCCTAACTTCTCACACCACTTATGTTGTGTACATTAATTTTTTATACATGAGTGGCGGGTCCTACAGTTTAAAGTCGACTCCGAACGACAGATTTTTGAGAATCTTTTCTTTGCAATTTTATTTTTACTCGCAGAGTTTTTGCCACAAATCTGCTGTGAGCAAGCCGCCGAAGAAATATTTTTTTTCATATTTCGAACCCTGGCCTTTCGTTTAATAAGCCAACACACTACCTACTAGACTACGGCGACTTTGAACAATACTGATCGCTATATATTGATTGCTAAACTTGTGACTAGCATAGGTCAGAGGTTGCTCATAATAAGTAACTCCCACTAAATATATAGAGTCCAGTCCAGTCCGCTTTTCGATTAGGTTGTGACTGTGAAACGTAAAGAGATTCAAAGTGTAGCAAAAAACTATGGATTGTGGAAACCAGAGACATTGTGCCTGGCTCATTGCTTTTAATTTTGAGCGATAACTTGGCTATGAGTACCGCATGTGCGATAACTGAGCACAAACGCAACCACCAAACAACTTTTCTTAAAAGATTAACCAGAAACATAATAGAAACCGAAGTTAGGCCAATGGATATGTGTTGCGGTGAAAAGAGGTCTAGGTTTGTTTATCGGCCTATACAGTTACTGCAGAAGCTTTCTAGAATGTGGACAGAATAATCCACTTAAACTTCCTTTAAAAGTTTGAAGTTGCCGTTGTCTAGTAGATAGTGTATAGGCTTATTAGATGAGATATCGTGGTTCAAACTGTTAGCCCAAACATCTTGGATAAAACAAAATATATCTTTGGTCTTAGCAGTTTTCTTACAAAAAATTTTGGTAGTAAAAAAGGAGTAAAAATTGCCATGAAAAGTTTCCTTAAAAAATCTGTCATTCGGAATCAAGTTTAACCTGTAGATTCCGCCACCCATTGATAAAATTCACGCAAACAACATGGGTGATGTACGAAGTTAGGTTTCGTTAGTGGTTTGAAGTTCCGTTATAACATCGAGCTTACTTAAGCAGCAATTCTTGTAACTATTATGGGCTTGATGTTCAGTGCTTCATTGCAACAGCTAATGTGCCAGTTTTGCCTCACCAGTTGCAACATTTCCTAATCAGTTTCATGGAATGGTTGAATAGAGAGAGTGGCTTATTTTTGAAATTGAAATTCCAGATCGAAGTGACACAAAACTCTGTCTTGTTACAGCCTTTAGTTAAAGCATTCTGGTCCTACACTTTAAAAATTTTTAAGCTTGGCTTTGCAGTTCTAAAAAAACTTGCTTATGAATGCTTATTGCACTCAAACTGTATCAGAAGTGTACGGGTTATGAAGCCGTAGTTGTAGTTGAGTTATAAGCGTTTCCCTTTATTAAGCACATTCCAAAAGAAACCTACTAAAAGCGTGGTTAAGAGTAGGGTGTTGAGTTTATTTTTTAGATTTTTGTGTCGAATTTTTCAAAAAGTAACAAAAAAAAAAAATCGGAAAATTTGTTGTTTGATTTTTTATTTAGTTTTTCATGTGGTTGTTGTTGTGTTCTTTATTCAACGATTGCAAGCAAATTCAGCAGATTTGTGTTGTTGCAGTATTTGTTGTTAGGATTGTTTGGGGGATGGGTTGTTATTATTGCAGTGGCAGTTGATTTCTTCTTTTTTTCTATTTTTTCTAATAGAAATTCAAAATCAGTTTGTTGTTCTTAGAGTTTCAACAACAATAACAATAACAAAAAAAAATTGTTGTTTAACAAAAATACTAACAACAAAAGAAACAATTTTTTTAAACCCCGAAAAAAAGTTTAAAGTCAGCAACATGCCCGGAAAGAAAAAAATTTTGATGATAATGGTAGGAAAGAGAGAGAGGGAGAGAGAGAGAGAGAGAGAGAGAGACAAACATGTTGAAAAACATATTGTTTTTATTCAAATCCATAAAGAGTTTGTTTTTATTTTTATTGTCAGCATATCCTGTCGTCGTTATTGTTTATAGCCAAAGCCAAAGCCAAAGCATATCGTCACCATTGTTTCGTTTTAGCGATTTTGTCATATTTTTTCTGAGCTTTACAGCAGCAGCAGCAGTAAAATGCTTTTGATTTTCATCTTTTGCTTGAATTTGTTTGTAAGCTTTTTTGTTTTTGTTTTTATTTTTCAAATATTTTCGTTTATTACATTCCATTCATCGGCTGGGCTTGGCTTGGCTTGGCTTGACTGGCTGTTGTCCTACTTACAATGAAATGTAAAAAATGTTGCCTCAAAAAAAAAAAAAAAAAATACGAAAACATAATAAAAGGCCAGGAAAAACAATATTAAATGAAAAATTTTTGTTCTTTGATATTTAACAGTTTGCCAGATTATTATCCTTTCCGTGGCCATAGACTTTTATTGTTTGTCCCTTTACTTTAACGAAAATTTTAATATCAAAAAACCAATATTCACACAGCCATTGTTCAAAGGCGAACTTATATTTCCCTATTTTTTTTCTAAACCCAATTGGTTTATGTCCAAACTAAAAGTAATATGCTTACTGTAGGGCATTTGTGTTTTGCAATAAATTTCATTTCAAAGGCAAATTTATTTTTTTTATGATTTTTTCCCAACACTGAATATGATAGAAAAGGGCTATAAACTGGAATCCCGATTCGTTTTTTTTTTGTTTTTGGACAATTTTTATTATCAGGAATTGACAATAAATTAATATTTTTATTAATAATAAATTTATTTGACTATAAAGTTAACAAGAAAAATGATTGCCATAAAACAAATTTTTTTTTTTTGAAGTAAAAATAAACGTCAAAGGAAATTTCAAAGGACTATTATTCCTTTATAGTTTTCCAACAAAAAACTCAATATAATGGGAACAATCGTCACATAGGCGCTATTTTATAATTTTCCTTAAACCACGTCGATGTGAACAGAGTTCCATGATTGGAGGCTATGTGAGTACTGGCCATGAAACCATCATTGAATCTTTAGTTTCGTGAATTCCATGTCTCAAGTGTTTTTCATATGAATAACTCAGATTCCGAGGATGGCTCCTGTTAATGCAGGGCATTTTATTACTCTGGCCCTTACTTAATAAACTAAGAACTTGTCTGCAAGAACACACAAATACTACGTAAACTATGTACGAAAAAAAAAAACGTAAAGTGGCTACATTTCGTTGTACCAGGTACTTTTTTTATAACGCTTGGGTTTTGAAAATTCAAAAGGCATACATACATACATACATACATAATTGGCCATTACAACCCTTCAGTCAGAATTACGGCCTAATTTCTCACGGCGCTTATGCAGTGTGTGTTAATTTTATACATAAGTGGCTGGGACCTACAGTTTAAAGTCGACTCCGAACGACAGATTGTTTGAGAAACTTTTCATGGCAATTTTATTTTTACTCTCAGAGTTTTTGACAGAAATCTGCTGAGAGGAAGTCGACGAAGAAATATTTTTCCATATTTCGTTTTTGATGTCAGACCGGGGATCTGAACCGTGGCCTTTCGTCTAATAAGCCAACACATTACCAACTAGACTACGGCGACTTCAAAAGGCATAGGAAATTTAGAAAAAACAAGTATCTAGCAGAGGCGATGAATGAAAGCCCACCACTGTAATAGATTTTTGGAACTCTATAGATGCTCCGTTTGGCTGCTTTTTCCTGCATTTCAATTGATATATTTCTCTTCCAGAGCTGGAATAGAGGCAATTAACTCCAATAATCCGTCAGTTGATTCTTGTTGAAATTTGATGAAGCTAGCCATTGTTTGACAGCTATGATAGCATCCTACCGCGTGGCGTCATTATTAACCAAGATAAATAATTACAGTCATTACACTACATTGTGCAACAGCCGTTAAGTAATTTTATGCGTGAGGCCCCACATTGTAGATTCTATACTAGTAGAGAGTGAACAAAATCGCCCAAATTCTGAGGTGGATAGTGACTGATAAAAAAAAATTCTTTTTCAAGTAAGGCTTCTAATAATTCTTTTAAGGGCAACAGTAGAACGATTTAAAGAACATTACTTGACCTAACTACTCTATGTGAACAAACAAGTCCTTTGAAATCGAATTCGCAGTTTGGAAAGTCATAGTATACTCGGTGAAAGAGAAAATAAAGTGAATAGGAAACTCTTCTCAAGCCAGACGGCTTTGATATTCAAGATGATCGCAGTGAATATAGCTTTGAGTTTTGCATCAGACTATGCAGCAACAGACAGTCATTAAAGACTCAAAGAACATTTATTCAGAATGGAAATCGCTTTCAATCTAATATGTAGATTACCTACTGACCACCGGGTAATATGTTAGGGGAAGTTGGTTAGTCCTATATAGGTTAAGGGCACAATGGTTATATTAGGTTACAGGGTAGCTTGCTGTTCTCAGGTGGTCATGATCCGTTAGAGCACAATACTTTTCTGAAAGAATACTTCTTCTTTAGAATTGCGAGAAAATAAATCCAGAGTGAATTGAATATTTCCTATACTTATGGTGAATTTTTTAACAGTGTTTGCTGTTGAAGTTGTAAAGATATGCGTGAATATGAAAATTTTGTCAAATAAAAGTGGGCGATTAAATAAACCTGAGAAGGTAGCAGCATAGTGGACTTGTTGCTAACTTGTTGCTAACTTGATGAAATTGCCAAAGAATAAACAACTCAAATCCTAAGTTTTCCCAGAATATCATGGCATTCTCTTGGTAAAGGTCGATAGTTCTAGATATTCATCTGTTCAACACTGGAAGAAAAATAGCCTTTCATGTTGTTAGAGAAGTTAAAGGGAGAGAAAAGGAGATTTTAAATCTACGACGTACAGTCAAAGAAAAAAGTCTATAGACACCGCAGTGCATCAAGCGAATAGGAGGCTTTAAATCTATTACGTACAGTCAAAGAAAAAAGTCTACATACACCGCGTTACATCAAGACTTTTTTCTCGGTGAGTTTTATCAAATTGAAAAAGGTATTAAGCGTTGCTTAAGGCAATTACAATTATGAGTATATGAGAACATAAACGAATTTAAGAATAATAATAATATTACCTAGAAATTATTGGAAAAAAACAAAAACAAAATTACAGTGTATGAACACTTTTTTCTGTGACTGTACATAAGATCAATAATCTTCATATCAACATAGATTTCAGCTTACAGCCTGCACCAGTAGTTAAAAAAAATATGCCAATACAAGTCTGTAAAAATCTTTTGTTATCGCTTTGCATATTGAATTCCTTATAGGGTACAGCAATAAACCGCTTTTAAGTTAAATTATAAAATGTTTGTTAATATAATATTTACAATAGTTTTTATTGAATAAAAAAACAGCCTTCTTTAAGCTTTCCTTTACTATTTAGAATACCTTTAGAAATGTTTGAAAATTTATTTGTTAAATTCTAGCCAAGTTAAGAGAAAATATGAAAGAGAATTAATTAGCAATTGTGGCATGCAAACAGCGAATATAACGGGTGCATCATTAACTAAATACAAGAAAATTGTTTAATTTTCTTTTTTTTTCACACACATACATGTACATACAAACAAACAACAATTAAAACTAGGAAAAAGTAAAGAAAGAAAGAACAAATTGTAAAAGAGAGAGAGAGAGAAAAGAAAAGAAAATTTTCTACTTACATAGAGCATGATGATGACCAGTGGGTCCACCAAAGTGAGCCGCCAAAGATGGTGGCGTTGCAGCGGCCATAGACATATGATGGGCAGCCGATAGTTGAGCCAAGTGAGCCTGATGTTGTTGATGCTGTTGTGCTGCTGCATGCGTATGATGATGAGGATGATGATGTATGGGTGACGCACTAAAGCTAAGCGCTTGCGAAGTTGGCACACTGACATGCTGCTGTGCTGTTGCGCCCTGTGTAACATGGCTGGGTTGGATAGTGCCGGGGCCGGGATTCAAGGAGGCTAAGGTAACCAGATTTTGCATGGATATAGGGGTGGCCAATAGTCCGTTGCCAGCATTATGGTTGTTGCCGGTGGCTGCGGCTGCTGCCGTGGCCGATAATGAAGCAGCTGTGGTACTATGATCCGGTGGGAAATTTAGTCCTGATTTTGTTATCCATTTTTTTTTTATTTATTTTTATAGATTTTTGTTTTTGTATGTATTTTTAAGGAATTTTTGATTTGTGTTTTTATTTTTATTTTTTTTTTTTTTTTTTGATGGTTTAAGGTTTTAGATTTTATTTGGTTTTTTTGTTTTTGTTTTATACATGACCACATAATCAAGTCAATCATAGACATACCAAAAAATGTATTTGAACGAATATAAAAAAACATAGAAGAAAACACACACCCAATTGGATTATTTACATTTACAAATAAATAAATTAAATTAAATGAAATTAAAAAATAAAATGTTTTTCAAAAAAAAAAAAAAAAAACAGAAAAAAATTATTCTCAAATCAATAACTAATTAAATAATATCTTCTCCTTAAAAAAAAAACAACAACAACAACAGATTTTAATTGTTTTATAAAGCTAACCCAGCAAACAATATAGGTTTCATAGTTGGATACCCGCTAATGATGAATGGAATAATAAAACATATCGAAAGAAAAGAAAGTCGTTTGGGACTTTACTGGTCAACGTAGGGACAGATGTTTTGTCGACCAGGAAAAAAAAACACTCTTAATTGGTATATACAGTGAGCGTCAATGGAAACTGTACACTAAAGATAAAATTCTAATAATCTGCAAACTCAACTTTTACCACTTAAAGAGAGTGCCTAAAAAAAATTTGACAGCATTTCCATTTTTTGTTTTGCAAATTAGAAAAATTGGAAATAAAACAATTTTCAAATAAACATAACGGTAATTTATTAATGTACAGTTGGTTTTGATATAATAATACTGCACAGGGGATGATAGATGGCACTCAGTGTGACATGTAGAAAATCGGATATTTTTTTGTATTTTTTTTGTATTTTTTTTTCTGTTGACCAATATTATAGAATGGGTTAAATTGGCAATCGCCTCAAAAAGCATGGCTTATTTGGGTTCTATAATGTTATATTGTAATACCGATAGTACCGATGGTACCGGCTTTGTTATTCAACTATTTGGGAAGTATTTCCATCTTGCGCATCGTTACAACTTCTGAAATCAATGTGAGGTATTCCCAGCCTCCAGGCATGCGTACTCATAGGGCAGTATCTTAAACACAACGGCTCTACGGGCCTTACAGTAGACTGTTGTTAGCATAAATGCAGATTTTATATTGATTACTAGAGTTGTCTGGTATCTACATAAGTGGTCATATTTTCCTATCTTGCCTTTGTAAAGCAGTAGAAGTGTGCATTCGAAATAATTTGTTCGCCCCTCTACAGAGAAATTCCAATGCCATGCATGAATTCATTCCTACGGATTTTGTGAACTGAAAGCGAAAAATTCAATTCACAAGAAGCTAATAAATTGGTGTCCAAATTGAAAACTATATGGGGCATACGTAAATCACAGAAAGGTTATCGTCCACTAGCGGCAGTACAATGTGTGAAATAATTTCAATATAAGGGAGGCATTAAAACACGAAGTTGCTGTAGTCTAGTAGGTAGTGTGTTAACTTATAACACGGTTCAAACCTCAGGTCAGACATCTCCAACAAAACGGAATATGAAAAAAATATTTCTTCGGCGACTTTCTCTTAGCAGATTTCTGGCAAAAGCTCAGAAAGTAAATATAATTGCCACAAAAAGTTTCTCAAAAATCTGTCGTTCCGAGTCGCCTTTAAATTGTAGGTGCCGCCAGTTATTGAGCAAACTAACGCAAACAACATAAGTGTTGTGAGAAGCTAGGTCGTAATCCTAATTGAAGGGTTGTATAGACCAATTATGTGTATTAAAACACAGAAGCTTGAAACTAAAAATATATGTTGAAAGCAAGTTTAGAACGTACTGCGTAGCAAAGCTGCATAACATATTGAACTTGACCTTGTACAGCATTAGAAGAAATTTCTTTTTTAAACCTGAATTCTAATAGTTTTCATAAAATGCTGCATGTATGGCTTTCAATCATAGGAGATGTTGCAGACATTGATATCGAGGGTTACAGAAGAAAATTTGTCATGCTCTTAGTAAATCGCCTGAAGGAAAATGTAATCAAAATGTATACTACTGGCTTGGCAAAGTGAAGAGAGCAGGTCAAAAATGAAGTATTCCGCGCTAGAAACAATACATGTAAGCTCTACAAGGCTTAGATGTATAAAATAAAATTTTGTGAAAATGTTTGCTGGGTTTTGCTTGCAATAGTTTGTTTTGTTTTTTTTAAGAACAAGATATTATTTAATAAATTGGATAAAAAAAAAGAAACAGAAGTAATAAATAAACATATACAAACAAAACAAGAATAATACAAAAATAAATTAAAATCATGGCAGCAAATTTAATTAAACACAACAAAATATTAAAAAAAAAATAATGAAAAAAATACAGAAGTTGAATATGAAATAAAAATTAAAAAAAAAATCAAGTCAAACTAAAGAATGCAACGCAAAGAAAAACAAAACAAAACAAAACAAAACAAAAGTAAGAAAGTAAAAATGCTGTTAGACAAAGTAATTTGATATTGAAATTTAGTTTTTAAAACACTTGCTGTTCTTTCTAAATACAAATACAAATTAAAAAAAAATATTTTTTTTAATTTTTATTTTCAATTTTCTATTGTTTTAATTTCTTTTTTTTTCTTTTGTAAAATGTTGCTTTTGCTTTGCTTTTAAAAAAAAAAATTTGAAAGCCAACGTTAAATTAGTTTCGAATACTTAATTGGCAATTAAAACAATTAAAAAATAAATTTAAATAATTTATTATGCAATATTTTCTTGTATTTTAATAGGCCTAATGATTTATAATAATTTTATTTTTTTAAATTTTAATTTTAACTGCTGCTGTGTGTATACATAATAAGTTATAAAATTTAATTTGGTTTTTAGAAACATAAAACACAATTAAAAAAAAACATTGAATTGGCAATCGCTTTTAAATTGAACACACTGACATAAAGTTTTCTAAAAGTTTTTTTTTTTTTTGTTGACACATGCTAACAACACTGATTTAATCGACTGACACAATCTAAACGTACAATTTGTAAACCCAATCAGTCAATTTTGTTAATTATTTTTCAAATGTTTTAGAATTTTTATTTTTTATTTGATTTTATTTGAAATGCAAATATTTGTGAAGCAACAAATGATGATCGTATGTAATTTGAAATTGCATTTAAATGGTTAGCCTTAGGATAGGAAATATTAAGGCACAGGATTGCCAGATTTAAATATTTTAAAACAAACTTCAAACTATAATATAAGATGTAGTAAAAAGAAATCTATGATGTTATCATTCATGGTTTTCTAAATGCATTGCCATTTAGTCGCCATTTATTCGCTTACACCACTGTAATCTTGTATTTATTAGCCCTAAGGTATGCTTTATTTTTTGTTGCTTCATCTTATATAGAGCAATATTCAATATATTCCCATATACTTATCTCCCTCAATTACAGTACGAAACAAAAATAATTACACTTGAAAATGAAAAATGTTTTCGGCTGTTTGAAATGTTTATGGCTCTATCATCCTCCATACTACAAAGACCCTATGCATGCATAATTGGACACTTACAATCCTTTAGACAGGATTACGGCCTAACTTCTCACACCCCTTATGTTGTAGCGGGACCTACAATTCAAAAGTTGTCTCCGAATAACAAGCTTTTGAAAAACTTTTCATGGCAATTTCATTTTTTCTCTGAGTTTTAGCCAGAAATCTGCTGGGAGACCATATTTTTATGCGAGTATTGCCTCTCGTACTACTACAGTGGTCATAATTAATATATTTTTAATTTATTTGAATGCAATGCCAATAACCTTGAGGTTCTTTTATTTTCATTTTGTATGAAAAGACGACATTTTTTTTTTGCAAGTATTTTTCCTTTGTCTTAATTTGAAGAACATTTTCTTCTTTCTTTTTTTTTCTGAAGTGCTGATGAACCACCACCACCACCACCACCTTCATATTTGGAACATTTTTGCATCTTGTTGCAAATATTTAAAGAAAAACAAAAGAAAGGTTGATGCTTTGAACTTTTCTTTTTTGCAGCATCAAAAATTCTTTTTCAAATTTCTTTCTTGAAAAATATTTTCTTTCTTTCTTTTTTTCTTGCTGCTGGTCTTTGTGGTATATTTGCACAAGAATACTTATGCAGCAAGAAAGTTTTGGAACCCCTACGCAAACAGTAGAATACAGCAACAGTATGTTGATCTTCTTAAATTCTTTAATTATATGGAGCTTAAAGTAAAAGTTTATTTTTTTTAATACTAAAAGTTAATATTAAATCTTCCTTGATCTTTTAAAATTGATAAAACCTTGCAATTAAGGCACCCTTACCTTAACATATGCAAGTAAAACTATTTCTTTTATGATCCCTACCATGTGCTTAGCCTTTAGGGCAAAATTAAAATAGCTAAACTTTCCACCTTCCTTATACATTTTCTTTTCGTTTTTTTTTTTCAGAAATTTTTTAAGAGCTCGCCGAAAATTTAGCGTCCAATTTACTGTTTCTCTTTTTTCCTTGCAAGTCTTTTATGCAATTTTGGTATGTTTTTAGTGCTTTTTACGCAAACAAGAAAATGTAAGAAAAATACCGAAAAATTACCACACGAAAAGGGGAATTTCCACAATTTTCTTTTGTTTTCCTATTCTTAAGAACATTTTTTTCTTCTCTTAAAGCTTTATGCATAGTTGAAGTACAAATAAATATGGTTTGTTATGCAGCTAACATGGTAACTTTTTAATCCACTTTTTCTGGCTTTATTTTAGACCTACTGCTACTCTTAATTCCGATTTGATTAAAGTCATAAGATTATAAGCATTACCTACATACGTAATACTGCACTTTATTACCAAAAAAGTTTCGTCGCTTCTATTCTGTTTTAATAATGTACTCCCTGTATGCATATATTCAATACCCTTCCTTTAGAAAACACATTCAGTTGATGATTCTTTCTTGCAACTACACTCATATAGTTAAAGTTGTGGTTGCTATTTGAATTCCAAAAATAGACACCCTTTTGTGCTCACACTTGGTGGTATATGATGAGCTCCTCTTTTTCTGTAACGAACTCTCCACCAATGGTTTTTGTTATTTGTACACAAACACTCACTCAACTTAATATTCGTGCTCTTAAACAAGTAAGAACAGCGATGACTAACCAATGCATACCACAAGAGAAGTATGAGTGAGTTCTTTATACTTTTCTTTGTTATTGTTTCGTAATGCTTTGTTTTTTATACGTATTTTAGCAGTGGTCACACTGCCTCCGTGTGCGCAATTGGCTAGCGCGTTCGGCTGTTAACCGAAGGTTGGTGGTTCGAGCCCACCCGGGGGCGCAGACTTTTTTATTTTAAATTTTTATTAATTAATTTATTTTAATTTTACAATTAAAATTAAAAATTTTTGGTAAAGCTATTCTAAGCAAAATTTACGGCAGTTTTTAGGGAGATCTAACGCCTCCGTGGCGCAATTGGCTAGCGCGTTCGGCTGTTAACCGAAAGGTTGGTGGTTCGAGCCCACCCGGGGGCGTTACAAACTATTTTTAAGTTACTTCATGAACATGTCGATGTCTTAAAAACGATTCATGGAGAAAGTTGGGTTACGATGTTCGTAAAGTAATCTTCTTCGATCTTCTTACATACATATGTACACATATATATGTGATCGATGGATGTATGGAAAATGTCGAAATCAATGTGAAAATTAAAAGTTCCAGACAGCATCTCTGCTCTTTGGAAACGGTGTTATTATTTACTGACAATAGTTTGATACATAATCGAAATATTAATTCACCGCACAGTGGTCAACATGGCCTCCGTGGCGCAATTGGCTAGCGCGTTTGGCTGTTAACCGAAAGGTTGGTGGTTCGAGCCCACCCGGGGGCGCATTCATTATTTTCTTTTTAACTCTATAATCAAATTCTGAATCTAATGTAATATGAATTAAAAATTCTTTAGGACTTCAACTTAGGATAATTGTAGCGGCAATTTTTTACAGGAAGAATATTAAAAATTCTTTATGTATTTAGCTTTTCGTATTGTAATTGCTTTTATGTACTCATTTAAGCGCACAGTGGTCAACATCGCCTCCGTGGCGCAATTGGCTAGCGCGTTCGGCTGTTAACCGAAAGGTTGGTGGTTCGAGCCCACCCGGGGGCGGTTCATAAGTATTTTATATTGTAAATTTAATACAAATTAAAAGGAAATATTAGAGAAATTTAAAAACCGAAGGCTGAAAAGCTAGTGTTATAGCAGAAGTACCGTTTATTATTAAATCAATCAAAAGGACAATTTATATTTTCTTAAATATTTTTGTTAATTACTCTTTAAGGATTTAAATGAATTGATCCTTAAACCTAAGCTTTTGTGACTATATAGACGCACAGTGGACATAGTGCCTCCGTGGCGCAATTGGCTAGCGCGTTCGGCTGTTAACCGAAAGGTTGGTGGTTCGAGCCCACCCGGGGGCGAATGAATTTTTTGTTTCCAATTTTTCTCGCGAGAATTGGTAAGCGATTTAAAAAATAGTTAAAATTCATACTAAATGTTTGAATACTTTACGACCACTTAATATGGACTTTAATAATAAACTACGAAGTCGTATTAATTTTTTTCTTTCGAAAGTTTGCATGTTTTATAAAATTCCTTTCCGTTTTAGAGTTGGAATGCTTTTAAATTATCCTGGATTTTAATTGGATTATAATACGATTTATAGAAAACAACAGACATGTTTATAATTCGCATAAGCAAATTTCACTTACTTTTGCATTATTCAATGTGATACATTAGAACTATAACCGAAAATCGCACGGAGGCCTCCGTGGCGCAATTGGCTAGCGCGTTCGGCTGTTAACCGAAAGGTTGGTGGTTCGAGCCCACCCGGGGGCGGTCAGTTTTTTTAAAGTAAGTAATCCAAGCCTAATTCATACAAGTTTTTTCTGATGCTTTCGAGACTTTTCGCCTTCATCAGTAAATCTAAAATTAAAGTACTGTAAACTAAGCGCAATATCTGATCCAAGATTGCATTGCGTTGTGCATCGTATAGCAAAATTGAAATTCAGATTGTAGTTTTGTTGTAAATGATAAGAAATGTAAAACTCATCATTTGATAAGCTCAGTAAGTAAAATGGCAGATGAACTTGCTTGCATCATCACTAATAAGGTCAATGAAATATGAATAATAAATATTTAGATTAGTGGAACTCATAGTTCCACCATATTCAGACGTCAAAGTAAATAAGCCTTTATATTTTTAAATGCGATAAGATTTACATAATTCTGCTTAGCTGTTTATTTAGTTTAACAAATGCTCTTTAAAATGTATTTTTATTTCTTTGAAAGAGAGAAACATGCCTCCGTGGCGCAATTGGCTAGCGCGTTCGGCTGTTAACCGAAAGGTTGGTGGTTCGAGCCCACCCGGGGGCGGTTTATTTTTACCTTATCTAACACTATTTTAATTCTAGGATGAAATTTCCAAATGATTCTTGGTAGCCTATAGAGAAAATGTTTGAAGTCCAATTTTATTACGAAATTTTAATCTATCATCAGGCAATTTTGATTTCTATTTTGATCGATTGAATTCAGTACATTGATTATGGTTTTAAGGTTAAAAATATCAAAGAAAAAAATATTTAAAAAGATTTTGGGGTTTTGGGGGGTTTTAAAAGACAATTTCATAAATTTATTTAAATTCATTAAAATGTTACGCATTTTACTTTAATTTATTGATAATTTAGACGAATCTAATAAATTTTTAATCCCTAATTCTGACTTCTTAATTTTTTATTTTAATGACATCCTTTATTAACACCTTCTAAGCGCACAGTGGTTATAAGCCTCCGTGGCGCAATTGGCTAGCGCGTTCGGCTGTTAACCGAAAGGTTGGTGGTTCGAGCCCACCCGGGGGCGATTTCTTTTGAAAATTTTTGTAAAAATAAATTTTTTTCAATGATTTAAGAGTTGCTTTGAGCAATTTGAATTCACTTTCGTAAGGAGTTGCAAGGGCTTTTTCGTCCATAGGTAGTGCAATGTTTATAAAATTGCAATTGTTAAAATTAGAATCGATGAAGTTCTTTTGTAATTCCCATAAACTTTTTCCATTGAAACTATTTTCTAAAATACCTATATTGGCTGCTGTTCCATGGCCTCCGTGGCGCAATTGGCTAGCGCGTTCGGCTGTTAACCGAAAGGTTGGTGGTTCGAGCCCACCCGGGGGCGCATTTAATTTTTTTTAATTTAATTTTGTTGTCTTTGTTAAATCATCATCTGTTGCTTTCAACATTTGCATTTCACTAGTTTTTATGCCAAATTTAATTCATTGTTTGTATTAAAAATATTAACAAAATATCCCACATGTTTAATTGATTTTTAAATTTGTAACTAAGTTTTTAAAAGACATAAAAAGAAAACTACATGAAACAAATTACAAATAAATTTCAAGTACAAGTATTTGCATTATTTTCTATGGGGGGGGTTCTATATTCCTTTGAAATCAACAAAAACATACAATTTTATTCAAATTCATAAAGAAAAAGGAGGAAGGCAGGGAAAAAGAGTAAAGCAATAATATGTTAATAGTGCTGTTAATTTGTATAGAACTTATCAGGTAGACCGGTGGAGAGTGTTAAAAAGGTTGAGAGCTTTTTTCTACTAGACTACTACCGTTTCACACACAAGGTTTGGTCAATACGCCCGTGACTTTTGGAATGTCTCGTGACTTGCCTAAAGGGATAACAGTGTGCCCGTTAACAGGCATTCCCGATAAAACTGAAAGAAGTAAGGATATTTACTGTACTTTGTGTGCCAGCCATTCAGAGCAGACAGGATTCAATCGAAAATCTGTGCTCATTAAACTTTTATTCGAAAAAAAAGCATCACTCGAGCACAGCTTGATAAACACTGTGGGATCTTTGCATCATTAATTTGAATGGTATTACAGTGGTTTACTAAACGGGTCAAGCTAGGAAGATGCTAATGCCTAAGTGTAGTATTTATACCCGATTTAATTGAAAATTTTTACAATGTTGGCCAATGCAAAGCCTATCGACATGCCTTTCAATAGAGCAGAGCTCTATAAGAACCGCAAAATTGCACTACATGGTCATAGGATTAAAGCAAAGAAGACAATCAGTCCAGCAGAGTCAAGTAAAACCACACATACTCTCATTAAAGTCCAAGAAATTGTGGTAGTCATAGGCATCTGACAGAGATATTAGTTTTCTACCACTTGAATATGAGAAAACTTTTTGTAATCGATTACCATAACAGTGGTGTGCCAACTCGTATTAGCGTTTGGTTTTGTTTAACCACACTATGGACGAGTATTTATAGTCCCGAATAATCTTTCTATGCGATTAGGATCTAGACAAGGTCAACTAATCTGCTGAGCTGAAGTTGCCGAAGAAATATTTTTTTTGTTTTTCGTTTTGCTGGAGACGTCTTTCTAACATGCTGCTACTAATACAGATATATAGATCGCAACCTTTGTAAAATTCTCTTCTCTTGGAGCATAGATATCATTATACGATTAACTCATCCTAGAGATTCTAATTTTATCAGTCAAAGGTAAAAAGGTCTTCCAAACTAATAACCACGAGTCTCCCAAGGAAATAATCTTTCTGCTCGGTTCCGAGATTTGTCTTATAAAAGTTGTTTCCTGATGTTCACTTGGAAATCTAACGATTCCGAAGCCAGTGAAATTTTTAAGCTTTATCCAAGTTCTTAGGCCAACCAACTCTTAAGCCTCTCAATAAGAGGTGTCTACCTAACTAATGGCTCTCTTCCAATGTCTAAGATTGTTCCCGATTAACTGAACTATTATTCGTTGCCAGATCCACTTTAAATTTACAGCACTATTCATATTATTGAAATCAAATAAAAAAAAGCAAAAGAAAGGAGAAACGAAACGTATTTAAACACGCTCTAATAACCGTGAAGTTAAATGCGAATAAAAACGTTTTTTTTCCTTTCTTCCCTTCTTTTTAATTTGGTTTTGAATTTCAGAAGAAACATAAACAGGATAAAGGGTAACACAGTTTTGTAAAACAAAATAATGATCACAATCAAATGAGAACAGAAAGAAGTGGGGTGGGAGGAAACAAATTTTTTTTTCAAATCAAAATACCAAATATTTTATAAGAGAAGACCAAAAAAAAAAAAAAAAAAAAAGGAGGGGAAGGAATTTTTGTAATATTTTTTTCGTATTTCTTGTTTCAATTGGTATAAAATCAAATAGAAGGACTTAAAAATTAAAATGGAACATAGTGAATGGCATATTTAAACTTACCTTGCAAATAATGGGCTGGTGGCAGACCAAATGCTTGCAATTGTTGGAATATTTGCATTTGGGCAGCGGCTGCAGCAGCCGCTGAATTTGGTAACATGGCATCAGTTGTGGTTAAATACGGTGAACTTGGCTGATGTGTCGTACTGGCAGCGGTTACAAACATTGTTGGTGTTACAGCCGTTAGACTGGCGGCCGCTGCACCAGCCGATGTGGGTATCATACCCGCGGTGGCAGCCGTTGCTGTGGGCAATTGTGTTGGTGGTGCAGCTATGGCAGCATGTAAAGCAGCCATGGTGGGATTTGTACGTGTAGTGGCCGCTACTGGTGTTGGCACTAAGGCATTAGTGGGACTTAAGGCGGTGGCTGGTGTGGCGGGTGCAGCCAGAGCTCCTATAACCGCTGTCTGTGCGGGTGGTGTTGTTAGCGATGTGATGCCACAGAGACCGACCTGAAATTGTTGCAATTTCTTTTGATCTTTTTCCTTTTGGGTGTCGGCAAATTTAACAACAATTGGTGCGGAACAGCCTTCCATGGTTTGACTGTGGTGTAATGCCTAAGAGAATGGTAATTAAAAAAGTTGTTTTTTTTTAATAAAACGAATACAAATTTGGAAGATTTGATTATCTAACGCAGAAAATAATAAGAATTTTAATAACTTTAAGGTGTCATTAAATATTCTAAAAACTTTTAAGCCAGCTAAGCCTTTAATCCGAGAGTATTTTCAATTAAAACTTAAAGACTGTTTTAATTTCTTTGCAATTCCTTCTTATAAAAGCCATATTTGGATTAAATTTTATTGTAAAGATACTATTGGAGACGAACTCTTCAAATAGTAATTTAGGAGAACGATAATCTAGGAGAACCATTGTTGCTCTGAAACTAGACAGAAAAAAAATTGAAGACACTTTCGTGTATGCATGATACCAAGCACATCTGACACGATTACATGCAGATTCTGCTGTAAGATAAGAAAACATTGTAACATTGAGGCATAGGAAATTCAGTTTCTTATAGGCGTATAAACTGTAAGACAAAAATTATTAAAGATGTTGGCCCGATTACTTCTAGAATTTAAAAAACCGTCTTGTTCTTGACGCCACCCATATTTTTACAAACATAATTCATTAGTTTTATTACCATGGAGCATAAATCAAAAGCATCTCGAAAATTTGTGTTGAAATATCGATTATTTGCCCTACTTCCTAAGCATAAATACCAGATCAGTCTGATATGTTGACAATATCCATGACTTACATGCAGACACAACAATATCCACCAGTGTGGTGAAGCTCTTTGTCTTTCAAGTGCAGATTAATTATAAATTATAAAATGTGATCCTGGCTGAAGTTGTCGCATTCCAGTAAGTAATGTCTTGGTCCAAACCTTGGTTACAACAATGTGGAACACAACGAGATATTAAAAAAATATTTCTTCTTTCGGTGACTTCTTTGTCTCATCAGTTATCTGGCAAAAACTCTGAGAATAAAATAAAAATTGCCATGAAAAGATTCTCAAAATTCCGGAGCTAACATTAAACTGTACAGCCACGTCACTCATGAATAAAATTAACACACACAGCATAAGTTATGTAAGAAGCTACGTCCGTAATTTTAGCTAGGATTAGTCTGTAATTTTAGTCCGGATTAGTGTTGTAATGATCAATTAAGGTAGTAAGTGGAACCGGCTCTCTGAGAGAGGCAATTCGTATCATTACAGTGGCTGGAAATATAACCCGTTGAGAAGTTTAGACTGGCTCTGCTTAGCGAAAGTAAACGATGTGATATAATTCTAGTAGGGATGTTTTTTCCTGGACGTTACCAGCACAAAGTCCAAATCCCTACTGCTGATCCTAAGAAACTGTCTCAATTACAGCAACATCTTAATGTTCTGTTCCAGTTCCCAAGTAATCGTTCCACATAAGTTTCGTTTTTATGGAAAATCTTTGAGTGCTTCACAGCTACTAGATTATTAACAATGTAGTCCTAGTCAGAAGCTCTATCTATATTCTAGATATCACTTTGTAGATCAGTACATTATACCGGAAACCTAATGCATTTACAGATAAAGAGTTCTATGATGAACATCTTCTATGCTCCAGTCGCATCGATTTGATTTAGATTGGCTTTCACTCTTTCCTGGATTACAACGAATATATTTGTGTTTAGAACCGAGTTTAATGGAGTTCCTTTAAGAGTCGACAAGTTCTGTTGTATGATAAGAACTACTAAAACGTTGTATCAAGTGATTATTTTCAAGTTGACACCATTATAGACCCCCTGAACAGTATCTTGTACACATTGTCCATGTACTAGTGCACCTAGCTTTCCAAGTCTTAGTTTTAGCTTTCAAATAAAAATCTATTTGTAGACAAGTTGCTCCCCCAAAGCCAGCCAAAAGGGAACATCATTCTTAATTGGTATTAAATGATTAATAGCATAGGCCCCCTCTATCATAATTTTTCTGTTTTTTTCTTTCATTCTCTCTTTATTAACAACATTTTTCTTCTTATGCAATTTGTTGTGTTTTTTTGTAGATTTTTTTCCCTATGCTTCATGTATGTACGAGTATGTATGCCAGCTTTTGGCTGGCATCGCATTGTTGCCGCTGTTGTTGTTGTTATAACAGTTTTGTTTACCGGAAATTTGTAATTTTACTTGTTTCCTGTGCAATCTTACACAACCATTTTGTGGTTGACTATTTCCGCTGCAACCAGAAATACCATAGAACAGCAGCAATAACTGCTAAGGGACTACAACAAACGTATGTATGTATGTGTGTAAACCTCTGGTTGTTGTTGTTTGTTTTCTTCTTTTTTTTGGTCTTTAATTTGCAATATTTTCGAGAAGGGGGAATCGCTTGTTACAGTTTTCCTGTGTATTCAACGAGTTTTGGTATTCCTCAAGGGCCGTCGTTTGGGTTTCTTACAAATTGTTGTTATTGTTGTTATTATTGTATTTGTTTTATGAGATAAATAAAGGAGAATGCATAAGGAAAATGTGGTCTTTTGTCTTGCGGATCCATTAATTTATTCAAATTAAAGGGAAATTTTTAAATAAAATGAAGTCAGCTCAACAGAAGAAATAAAACAAAATATGATGCGAGTATTAAAGCTGAAAGTCAGTAGCAAAACTCTTAAATGTTTTACCGACACTTTAGCCATTTATGAACCTGCATCCAATAACTGTTAAAACATTTTTAATGTCAATTTGCTTAAACGTCTGTTAAAAAATCATCATCAAAACGACGTGCCTAATAAATGCGGACTACACGAGAGAAACTTGCAAATTTACTTTGGCCAATAAAACTGCAACTCAATAAGAAATTGAAGCAACAACAGCAACAAAACCAGGCAATTTGATGAAATGACAGAATGTAAACTTGTGTGTGTGTGTGTGTGTGTGTGTGAATCATAAACTCTCGAAATGCAATGTGACTATTAAACAAATGCAACACAATTTGCCACATAAACGGAACAACATCATAAAGCTGAGAACCAGAAAATGGCAACGATACAAGAAAACCAAGACAAACAATGAAAGAAGAACAAGAAGAAGAAAAAAAAGTAGGCAATAAATTTTTCCATACAACACAGACTCACTTAGAATGACAAGTAGACAAGGAATAGGCAATGCTTACCCATACACTTTAACTGCAATGATGTTTTAGCTACTAAGCATGGTATGAATACAGTAAAACCTCAGTAGCGAGGTTTAAGGAAAAGAGATTTTGTTTTTTATGAGACTAGGGCTTACATGTAGGCTTGTTGTCCTTAATAACTTGATACATATCTTAAGTAAAATTTTGCTTCTATTTTCAGAAATTCACAAGAGTTTCCAAAGTCGTAACTTGCTTGAAGATATCTTGTGCTCTGAGGGCTATTAGTTACAGTGTACATAGCGGAATTTAAAGGGGTCTTACGGATCTCAGCTTAATCAAGTCATCTCGGTCAAGGCCTTCAGACAGTCCTCTTTGAGACGCATTCATTCGTTAGCAAACACGTTCAGTACCTCATACCGTATGTAGGAGGCTGCGGTCCATTACATCTTTCCCAAAGTCAGAAAAGTGTGATTTGTTTAGGTAAGACCCGTTCTACCAGTTATTATCGCTCTCAGAAATGCAGAACCAGTTTCTACAATGAGTTGATGAAAACATTTAAGTTAAGTTAGACTATGTTTAGGGATACTGGAGGCTTCTGTTTTATATCCAATTCTCTTTCTTATTCTACTTAATGATTCACTCTTCCTAACTGCCAATCTTATCTATGCTGTTATAGATGTCACTAGTCCTTGTTATTTAATTTCCTTTAATAATAAGGGGAAGGATTATTGTGCGAATAGATTCAATGTTGTTTGTTAACGTGACAAATGACGTCATCTGTTACTGTAGGTGTTCCGTTCTATGGGTAGGTAGGTTGGAGTGGTAGCTTTGATACCAAAAGCACACTTGAGCACGCATTGCGGATCGTTGTTAAGCCACAGGCCTTTCGTTCTATAATAATGAATCAAAATCAATGACGGCAGTATTCTACATCGGAAGACAGTCTCTATCAGGTTGAATGATAACAATTTTGTGCTGCAAGCCAATATATCTGGGAGCTTTTGATTAAGGCAGGTCCTAATCTGTTTTCTACGATCGTCTGAGCTTGACTGAAATTCCCTATGAAATGCTTAAATTTATTCCTTATATAGACACTCCACTGTTATAGCCCAAATGATATAGTGTGTCACACAAACAAAAATTGCTTTGAAAATGGCCAGTATGTGCTAAATAATCATGTGTGCTGAAATAAAATCACGTTTAGCTAAATGACGTGAGCAATTTTTGTTTTGTTTTCTGTTTTTTTTTTCTTATGTTGATTTAAGCCTTAAACAACTACAACAATATCAAATGCAGGCAATAATTTCTTAAATGCAAAATCCGTTTTAAGACCGATTTGTAGTCTCTTTTAAGAAAATTTAATACTTTGTATGGAATACGTTGCATATTACTATGATAAGCACTTACTTTGATTGCTCCAATGGCATGTTGTTTAGTATCGAATGTTACGAATGCACAGCCTTTACTCTGACCATTTTGATCCCTTAATACGGTGCACTCCTCAATCGTACCATGGCCAGCAAACAATTGCCTGACATCAGCTTCATTATATTTTTTATTCAGCATGCCAACAAACAGTTTACGCTCTGTAAATACAATAAAAAAAAAGAAAGAAGGAAAATGAATAGAAAAAAATAATGAAAATAAATAGAGAAAATAAGAATGCACATAAAATTTAGCAACTAATGAATGCAAATACAAGAAAATTTTTTTATTTTTAAATTTTTCCTACCACTTGTATACCCCGTATACCCTGCATCCCTTATCCCCTGTCCACAAGAGTACTTTTTTTCCTCTGTATACCATTTATTAATCAAAAGAAATCACAGTTAATTTAAATAAATGTTTAACTATGCCAGTTTGCTGGGACGAGTGGTTAGGGGAGTTAGTCAAACTATAAGAATGAGTTTAACTTCAGAATAAGTTTTCTTTAGCATTTAAGCAGTTGAGTAGTTGTTGTACAAATAAAAACCAACAAACATCAATTCTTTAGCAAATAATGGCGAAAAAAACATTAACATTGCTGTGGAAAACTTTCCAGAAAAGCAAAAAAATTGTTTTCTGTTGCAAATTTGCAAGAATGTTTGCAATTGTTGCAAATAATGTGTAGCAGCACTTCAGTCATTTACATTAAATACTCACCTTGAATTTGCAGCGTAAAAAAGCTGTAAAACTTAATACTTCAGCAGAAGCAATGGATTAATATTTGAGGTGTAAAGGGGTCGCATAAAATTTTTAATGGCAAAGCCTTTTAAAATCAGGACTTTAATCTTATGAAACCTAGTACTACTCCAGTGGTAAAAGCAGTGGTAGCAGTAGTAGTAGAAGCAGTAGTAGCAGTAGTTGTAGTATAAAAGTATTAGTAGTAGCAGTGGTAGTAGCAGTAGTAGTAGTAGCAGTATTAGTAGCAGTAGCTATAGTATGAGAGTGGCAGTAGTAACAGTGATAGTAGTAGCAATAGTAGTAGTATAGTATCAGTGGTAGCAGAAGTAGCAATAGTTGTTATATATGAGCAGTAGGAGTAGCAGTAGCAGTAGTAGCAATAGTAGTAGTAGAAGCAATAGTAGCAGTAGTAGTACAAGTGTTAGTCGTAGCAATGGTAGTAGCGGCAGTAGTTGCAGTAGTTGTAGTGTAAGACCAATGGTAGTAGCAGTGGTCGTAGCAAGAGTAGTAGTAGTATAGTAGCTGTGGTAGCAGAAGTAGCAATAGTTGTTTTACATGAGCTAGAGTAGTAGCAATGGTAGCAGTAGTAGTAGCAGTGTTAGTAGAAGCAATAGTAGTAGCAGCAATAGTAGCAATAGAAGCAGTAGTTGTAGTAGAAGGGTAGTGGTAATACCATTAGTAATAGTCGTAGCAGTAGGAGTAGTTGTGGTTTAAGAGTAGTCGTTGCAGTTGCAGTAGTAGGGATAGTAGTAGCACTAGTAGCAGTAGTAGTATTAGTAAATTTGCCATGTAAAGTTTCTCAAAAGTCTGTAGTTTGAAGTCGATTTTAAAGTATAAGTGCCACCACTCATGTAAAAAATTAACATACACAACCTACGTGGCGTTTGAAGCTAGCTATTCGATGGTCATTTCTGATCTTAAAACTAAGATAGTCTGGGCGTTCGGCGTATTTTCTCCGAATGTATAAGCGATTTATTAAGTATGTTTAAGGCTTAGGTAGCTCCCACCACTAACATTTCTGTCTTTCTTGAAGGCCAAAAAGCAATCAGATCCCTTTTGAACATAATCTTCTGAGAGATATCTGTCGCAACTTCGTTGATCAATTCTCACGGTAGCTTTATATCACTCTCTTATGTGTTCCTGGTCGCATGGACATCCCGGGTAAATATGCTGTTCATGATTTTGGAGGAGAAGGCGCACTCTTATGGAATAAAAATCCCTTACGTCCGTTCAGGGGTACATTAGGCAAATCTAAGGAAGAATGTTACTTTGTTGTCGGACAGAGATGATAGGGAATCTTTTAAATGTGTAAAGACGCGGATGACCTGCAAATGACCTTTGCAAATTTTGTAGTCCAGTCTCTGGTTGAATGTAAAGTTTCCTTATTTTGCTTACCGTTTCTTGACAGTCTACGGAGCTACTTAGAGCCGGATTGACCACTTTATTCATTACGCTTTCAGGGCAGTTTTTAGCTTTTATGGGCAGCTGATTATTGAGAGCGTTTGTTTAGGATTTGTCAGTTAACTCTGAGGCATTGCATCATGTGCTTTAAGGACACCAAGCATCCTTTGGAAATATGTTTAGAAGATTTAAACCCTTTAAAATTTCGCTTTAAGATTCATTTCTATTGTGCCTTTAATACAAATGACAGATGGATTACCATATATTACCACTACACACTAAATTCATACAGTTTGTAGTAGAATCATAATGTTTTTTTCATTCTCAATTGGTTTTAATACCACTTTATACGTGGCTTTTATATGTGGTAGTTTTAGTTGTAGTTGTTGAAACATTTTTTATGCCCATCATCTTCCACTCAGTGAACAGTAAGCAAATAGTTGCATACTACTACCACTACTACTACTACTACTACTACTATTCCGACATACATACACAAGTAGCATACATATGCAGAAATTGTTATAGTTTGGCGGAAAAGTGCAATACAACGTATGTACACATATATAGAAATGTTGCAGTGAAATGAGCGTAATAAAAGCTGTATCAAAAAGTTTTGTTCAACAACAATAATAACAATAATACGAGCAAGTTGTTGCAACAAAACTATGAAAATGAAAATTACCTGCACTACCGATAATGTTAATTTAACATCTAAAAATGCAACAAAAATAAAAATGCAAACAAAATGCAGAGCAGAATAACAATAACAACTTTTCCACCTAAACTTGCAACATTTTATTAGCAACCATAATTTTTAGATTTTCATTTTGTTTCTGATGCGAAATGAAGTTGCATATGTTCGTTGAGTAAAGTTTCCTAGTGTTGGTGTTGATGGTGGTTTGAGTTTTAATTCCGAGATTGTTTATGAGGCTGGTAAGTATACGTGCCACATTTTATTGTGGAGTATATAATTTCATTTGTATGTTGTTGTATTGTTTAAACAAATCATTGTTTATTTAATTTTTTTTATTGCAAAATTTAAAGATTTTAAAAGCTTTTAAAACTTATTGAGAAGAGGTTTAAGAGTTTAGTTAAGAATTTCAAAAATGTTGCATACTTTGTGGGGATAATCCTGATTTTTCGCCAATGTTCAATTCAAGTAATACGGTTAGGTTCTCAAGTTGCATATTCCCATTTCAAATAACTCATAACATATTCCCAAAAGAAAAGTAAAACTTTAAAACGTATTTTAATTTTCGGTTTTTGCACAAATCTCTTCTAATCTCATAATATTGTTATGAAATCACATTAAATGTTTGCATTTAAATGTTTATCCAAAATAAACCAAAATTAATCCAATACTTGAGAAAAAGAAAATGTTTTTTCTTCTTATTTTTAAATATCATTTACAAAATATATCTTCATACAAACGCATACATGCACACCCAATTGTAAAGAGAGAGAGAGTGTAAATATTTGTTTTAGAAAATTATTTAACCCTTAACCTGTTCTTCTTGAAAACTGCTGCTGGCAACAAATTTGTTTATACAAGTAAGAAGGACCATTGCGCGCCATATTGGAGGAATGCAAGAAGTTAAGAATGCCTTCTTTCAATGGCAATACATCTGGGATTTTGGATGCAGGAAATATTTAAGCTACGAAAAATTGCAACTGGCCACATCCATTATAACTTAACAACAAAACAAAGCATATTTAGTTTGATGGCGACGATGCTATAGGTGAGGTTAGGTTCGAAGTGAAGATCAGAAGTGGTCTGTTATATTTATATATCAAACATATTAGCCGAAAGAGATAGGAAAATAGAAAACACACAGAAATAAAGCCAAAAAAAGGAAGGCAGAATAGCAAACACATTCACCTCACTAGTTCGCTTATACTAGAGACGAAACTCGCATTATCACAAACTCTAGCAGAGGCTAACTCACAAAGGTCGTTGAAGAAAGTCCAAGACTCTTGAGTCCTTATTTCTGCACACCGTGACAGACACACAGGATATGCTCAACACACCACAGCTTCTCTACGTTACTAGAAATTTTACTGAAAGAAGGTATGATCCTGTGAGATATTCTAGCACCTCAAAAACCGTTTTAAGGACGCTATACATACCTACGTAGTTACAACCCTTCATTCAGAATTACGATCTACCTTCTCACACCACTCATGTTATGTGTGTTAATTTTATACATGAGCGGCGGGACCTGAAGTTTAAAGTCGATTCCGAACGATAGATTTTTGAGAAACTTTTCCAGGTAATTTAATTTTTACTCTCTGAGTTTTTGCTAGAAATCTACTGAGAGGAAGTCGAAGATGAAATATTTCGTTTTGAAGTCTGATGTGAATAAGTTATCACACTACCTACTAGACTACAGGCATCTCCAAAAATGTATCAAGAACCTTATAGGCTCGTCAATTATAGAATTCATTCTATTCTAGAATGGTGCAACCTAGGCCATTTGCTATTACAATCTGGCCTGTTTTCACAAAAAGAGTTCAGCCGGGAGAATTATTCCAAGGGAAATATAACCAATCGACCATTTGGTTCATACTCTTCGAAATTCTTTTTCTTGTTCAGTTTATCTGCAGCCTAATTACGTCATATATCATGCTAACTGTACAAAGTATGCATTTTACTTTTATAATATGTTTCAATAGAATTCATTTCAAGAGCATTCAACTAAAGTTTTTGGAGCCTAGAGCCTGCACAAAGTTTCTCCAGGATATGCTATTATGTGCCAGTAATTTTGTTTCCAATTATCTCCCTCGTCAGGTCATCTTTGGCTTTCAAGTTTCTTGTGCTTCTCTGAGGATTCGAGTCTAAATATTATCGATCTATTTCGATTTTCTCTTCTTTATATCAGCTCTGCATGGCATCTATCATCTAAATCCTTAATGACCTCAAAATTAACCCATCAATACAGAACAAGTGTTAACAACTTTTAGATTTTCTTACAATTGTTGTCGATAGTAAGCATAAGAACATATTGTAAAGCAAATTTATTGCATTACAAATCGTCATACTTATTGTATACATATACGTACATATACTCGTGCATGTGTACTGTGTTTGTATTTCTATTTTTCCTACAATATATTGTAAATAGTATATCGTTATCGTATTATTGCTGCTACTGCTGCTGCTGCTGCTGCTGCTGCTGCTGCTGCTATAATACGAAAATACTCTTAAATGAAGTCTTAATAGTTTTTAGCTTTTAAATGTTGTTTAGATTTTCGAAAGTTAAATTGAATCCTACTGAGCTGAGCAAATAAATAAACATTCTCTGTAGAAAATTTACAATTTACTTTTCATTACAGAGCTTTAGAAAATATTTTAAGAATTTTACAAACAAATAAACAAACAAACAACCAAACAAACAATAACGAACAAAAATTGTGTTCTCTCTCCTCTCTCCTATATTAGTTTAGTTTTGTTTCTTGCGCAAATAAATAAACTGATTAACAGGATGTTCTTTGTAATCGTTTAAATACGATAACGATATACGATATACGATAGTGATGGCATAGGGATGCATTATAGGCTTTGTAAGTGAGTGTTAGTAAATGAGGAATTTATATGATGATGATGATTTTGATCGGATTTATTATTTTTGAAAGCTGCACGAGTAAGACGAAGAGGAATATCACAAGGATTTGCAACAATACTCGTATATTGATTTTGAAGTCACATTCAATGTGAATGTGAGGGAATATTTTGCAATAAAACTTGTGTGTGTTAGAATTGAAATTATATTCGCTGTAATTAAAGGAAAAATTTCATAAGAAAAATCGAACACCTACTCTATTGTAAGTGAAAGACAAGCTAATGGACTAAATATGTTGGATACTCCCTTGTCTACAAGGGATAATCCATACTCTCCTGCATACTAAACTGATCTAAAAGGGAGCTTAAGCTACAGATCTCTAGTATTTATTTCATGATTATTAAAATGCCCTTCAACAGAACAATTTTATATTCTGACAAACTGAAAGACAGAAAAATTTTTAATGCCAGAATAAAAAGTTCGATAAACAGCCATTGAAGTGCATTTCGGAATGAATGCTTACACTCTCTAGTAGTGATGGAACTAAAATGACAGACCAACCCAATTAGAGATAGTTAAGCACTGGGTATTATAAATATACACTCGAACTTGAAGTAGTTTTGTTTATATATGAGGAGTAAAACCAAAGAGAAGAAAATTTTACTTGAAGAAATTACAGACTAATCATGGACCTGCTTGCAGTGAAAGTATCTGTCTTGGTGAGGGTGTAGAGAAGACTGTTAAGTTCTGAGCTAAAGTTTATGGCAAGTTTATTCATTTTCAGAACTTTTGGAAGGAGACTAGTGAGAGGAAGTCGCCAAAATGAAAAAGATGCTTATTGAACTGCCTCGAATAGCTATTAGAATTATTCTTTGTATGTGTGAGACTATTTTGAGATTTTCCTTGAAGGCGGTGCTATTTAAAAAATGATAAGTCGGATAGGGATCACAGAAAACTGGAGTAAATTTTCAATTGAATTTTTCAATTCTTATTTAAGGCCTCAGAGCTAGGGTTTCAACTTACAAGCACTTTTCTAGTAAGCCATTGATTAACTAGAGAAACTAAGGCTGCTGCATGCATACATAATTGGACATTACAACCCTTCAGAATTACGACCTGCCTCCTTACACCACTTATGTTTTATGCCTTACTTTTATACATGAGAGACACGACCTAAAGTTTAAAGTCGACTCTGAACGATAGATTTTCTTGAGAAACTTTTTCATGGCAATGTTTTAGTTACTCTTAGCGTATATGGTAGAAATCTGGCTGCTTAATATGTTATAAGTGGTGAAAAATTAATTCATTTCTACAACCCAAGGTACAAGAGTCGACTTTAAACTGTAGGACCGACTATTTATCATGGACCATTCGATCTGATCCAATCAGTCAACGTCACTGCTCCATCACCAAGGTAATGAACTTGCTAAAGTCTAATCGGATATTTACATAGGACTTGCAACTGACACAACTGATTCATCTGAAATGGTCAGTCATGAAACCGTAATAATCTTGCAAGACGAGTTTAAGAATTATTTTAAAGCTAGTGATTGAGTAGCTTTTGCCTTATACGTATCGAATTGGTCATTAGAACCCTTCAGTCAAGATTACGATCTAGCTTCTTATGCCACTTATGTTGTGTGTGTTAATTTTATACATTAGTGGCGGGACGACAGATTTTTGAGAAACTTTTCATGGCAGTTTTATTTACTCTCAGAGTTTTTGCCAGAAATCTAATGAGAGGAAGCCGACGAAGATATATTTTTTTATACTTCGATTTGATAGCGATATCTGACCTGGGGTTTAAACCGGGGCCTCATATCTTATAAGCTAATACACTACCAAGCTAGATTACGGCGAATTCTATTTGTCTTATACTTCTCATAAACCACACCTTACATCGTCCAATTACCGTATGTTTCAATCACTGTATAACGCTTTCCCGGTATCTGTTTTTCAGCATATTCAAAATTGGTTCGATACGTTCTAAGTCTCAAAATGTAACTCAGAAGCCTGAGTTTCCTTTCGAATCAATGTGTTCATAGAAAAATGGGAAAAGACCAATGTGGCCAATATTTTAAATTAAATTAATATAAGTATTGTGTCAACATTTCCCAACAAATGAACACAAATTTACCCAAAATCCCTATAAATGCCCATAAAGAAAGAAAGAAAAGATTTTAAATCGCTTTTAAATACTCACAGCTATTTGAGTTGTGATTTTAAATGCAATTCAATAAAAATAACAATTAAATAACGGTACACATACATGCATACATATATGTTAGTATTAGTCGTACAGTAAATATAAGTATTTAATGTGGATTAAAGCTATTTACTATTGTGTGTGTACATAAAAAAAATCATATCTACAACAGACTACATACATACATACATAGGAGACATTTAAAAATGAATAGAAGCGTATTAGTGTTGTATTTAAACAATTATTTATTGTATATGTATGCATACTATTATTGTGTGTGTAGGTGTGTGTGTGTGTGTGTGTCTTTAAATTATTTGCATAAAACAAACAATAACAATACAATTGCAATACAAAATATTATTGCTATTGTTATTGTTATTGTAAAATAATTGTTAATATTGCCAAAGTAAAATACTCTCTCTCTAAACTTTTAGGCAAACAATTCATATACATACACACGCACACATGCACTTACGCACACATATAATTAAATAAACATTTTCATTTAAGCAAACATAAGCAACAAAAAACGAACAACATACAGATAAAGAGTAAAACGGAAACGGAAATTTACAATCATACATTATATACGCAAAAGCATGCATGCACATGTGTATGTGTGTGTGTGCATATATGTATGCATTCTAATGTTGTATGCATGATTGTATAGAAAATTGTTAAAACACAAAATTGTCTGAAAATTTTTGCAATTATCTTTGCAACTTAACAACACAATGCAGCATAAAATGTTGCCGGAATAAATGAGAAAAATAAAAATAAAATCATAGGCATAAGCAATGCAAGAAAATATAAAGAAAAAAAACAAATTTTTTGCTGTTGATAATGATGTTACTTTAGATTTTATTTAGTTTGTAATGGAAATTCATAAGAAATCTTTCCTTTTTTTATATTTTTTTCTTTTGCATGCAAAACACACACATGCAATTGCACATTTTCAAATGCATGTTAATAGAAAAATTGTTTACAAGAAAAGGGTGTGCCCCATGTAAACTTTACTTTACTGAATATTTTGGATTTTCAAGTCTATGTTCCCTGAAAGCCGAAACTTTATTAAAAAATATCTGCGTTTTCTATGACAGTTTCACATCGTTTTGTGCAACATAAATATCACGAGGCATGCACATACGATAGGTCTTTACAAAATTTCAGTTAGGATTACGACCTAGTTCCTTAGGCCACTTATGTTGTGTGTGTTAATTTTATACACGCGCATAGAAGCTGCTTTAGAACGCTTTAAACGTCTTAGGTTACTCTGTTCTAAACAGAAGCATTCTGCATTGATCGATGTTAGTTGAAGTCCACGGGCGTTAGGGTCTAAATCAAGGACCTTGTTTTCATTTTCAAACGACGCAGAATAAGGATATTTAGGGCAATAGAAATTCTGCACATAAATATTTACCAGAGGGTGCAGCCCTTGCGCTGAACGACTTCTTCCTTGTCCCTGGCTTTGGTAGAACTTGATCAGTACAGGGACTGCGTCCACCTGTGGCGTCACAATGGGCCGCTATGCATGCTCAAGTGAGTCTTTTGTTATCAGAGCCAACCACTCCGACCTAACCTAACTTATCTACCAGAGCTAAACTATCTGGAAAAAGAAAAGCCCGACAGATGCTAACATTGTACGGAGAACATCAGAAAAAATCTATTGGAACTCAATGGTCATAAAGCGTGAAGTAGTGAAGATTGTCGATGTACTCTATAAGATAAGGCCATTGTTCAGGGTTCTGAAAGTACACAGATCTTTAAGGTTTTGTTAATCATTAATTTTCAGATAAGTACTGTAACCTACTGTAGCCTTTTTCGTTGATGAGGTCTTTATACGAGTATAAGCCAAAAGACAGGCTAAGCATGTATAACATTTCCGCCTAATATAAGAACAAATGTCCGTTTACAGTGGTACTAACTCGGAGAACAGGTGCTGCAATTGCCTTCTACAATACGCCCATGGTTGGCGGATGTTATGAACAATTCCCAGAGACCACAAAGTAAAAGTTTGTGAGTCGAATTGGTATGTAATGGACAATCTTGGGTTCTCCTCTTCTCGAGACTCGACCTTAACATTAGATATCCTAACATTACTGTTAAGATTTGTTTAAAACCTATGATATGGCATGCTATTGCGGAGTCCATATCTTTAGCTGCATGGCTGTAGAGTTGGGATATTAAGGTCGTGAAAAGGAAACATATTAAACAATTTTAGCATTCTTATTATACTTTTTAGAATTTCACTACGAACCCCTTGAAGTTCCACCCTATATCTGTATCAGTTTGCTTGCCTGTTAATATGCTACACAATTTTTTTCTCTCTCAACTTTTTTTCTTTTATTTTCTCTCTGTGATTTTTTTATCTTTTCCTATTTTATTTCAATTTGCTATCTGTACATTGTACATTGCTGTTGTAGTTGTTGTTGTTGTTGTTGTTGTTGTAGTTGTACATTTAATTAGCTCAATTTATGCAATAAAAGTTAAAATTTTGTATACGAACAGTTGGTTGTTTTTTCTTTCTCTCTTTAGTTTTCTCTTTTTTTTTTTAACTGACAATTTCTGTCTATTTTAATGAAAAAATGAAAAAAATTTTTTTCTCTGCTCTGTACTGCAACCAACTTCAGGTTCATGCGAGTGTCTTATAACAGCAGCAATAGAGCAGATGCTTGTGCCACTATACATGTTAAATATTTGTGAGCGTGTGTATGTGTATGAAATGATTTCTTTACTTTTTTTTTGTGCAATTTAAAGTTTATTTTTTCTTTTTTTTTTTTTGTTCTGTGAGTGTGTAATACGAGTATAATTGCAAAATTATGCAAATTATCAACAACCTTTGCTTTCTGTTTCCTTTACCTGTCAATAATTAGGAATGCCAGATGCCTGGGATATTAATAGGAATTTAAAATGAATTTAAAGTTTTTGGGCTTAAAAGAATCGAAAACGAATGAAGGAAAACATTAACCAAGTATAAGGAATGATTGAAGAAGAAAGAAAAAACTGCCCTTAAATTATCATTTTGTTAGGAAATTTAACATTTTCGCAGCAAAGAGAAACTGACAGATCTTTACGCTCCAAAATGTTATGCATGTTATTACAGACATGAACCATGTTAAAAGAAAGGCGTTCTGTTGTGAGTTCCGCATACAATGATTTAACTGATCGGTTTTTTCTAATTCATACATTACATTACATAATTGACCATTACAAATCTTCAGTAAGGATTACGGCCTAGCTTTTCACACTTATGTTGTGTGTGTTAATTTTATATATGAGTGGTACGTTCGACTGCGAACGACAGATTTTTTTTGAGAAACTCTTCATGGCAATTTTATTTTTACTCTCAGAGTTTGTGCCAGAAATCTGCTGAAAGGAAGTCGCCGAAGGAATATTTTCTAATATTTCGTTTTTGATGTCTGACCGGAGATTCGAACCCTGGTCTTTCATCCAATAAGCCAACACACTACCTACTAGACTACGGCGATTACTTTTTTTCTAATTCATGTGCCTAAAACTCAAGCACTTGAAGCTTACATGGAAAGTGCCACGCCTACTTTTTAAATTATTAATGACATTTGATTCTGGTTTACTTAGACGGCTCTTAATCACACAAAATTTTAATATGGTAGCATTTGCTGTTTGGTTTATATGGTAATTGCCACGTAATTACGTATATTTTCTTTGAGACATGGCAACTCTATTTCAACATCATTAAAAATAAAGACAAAACCATGCACACAGTACATTTCAATATAAAAAGTAAAACTTTTCATATTTAAATTTCATTCGGGATGTTTTTTTATTTTTCTCTTTTCATTTTAATATCCTCAGTTACGTTTTCATAGCATATTTTTTTAATATATTTGTTGTTGTTGTTGTTGTTGTTGTTGTTGTCTGTTTTTTAATATTTTTAAGTTCATACGATATTAATTGAAAGAAATTGTTTTTATTGGTATATGATTTCTTTGGAACTGTATAATGAATGAATACAACAACTTGTAATTATTTGTATGTCTATGTATGTATGAATGTACAGGACATGATTGAAATTAAAGCTTGATTTTCTGGCCACTAATTGGTCATATTAAGGACTAACGAGACCAAAAGGAAAAAGAAGAAAAAACAACTCAAATAAAATTCCTTAATAATAAAATGTGACTGATGAAGAGGTATTTTCTTCCATCAAATAATAAAAAATAAAAAAAAAAAATTATTCCTTGCTACTATTATTGTTCACGGCAATTCTTTTTATAAATTTTTTAAAAAAATTTTTTCTTTTTTCAGTTCTTCTCTTCTTTCATACAACATTCATTGTAAATGTGCAATTATATTTAATTTGTCGCTTGTTATTCAGTTTTCGTACTGGAAAAGAAAAGAAGAAAAAAAACTTACCGAAAAAAAAATGAATGATAGCAGCAGAGAAATTTAACATACAAGTGCGATGACTTTATAAAGAAAAAAATTTGTCAGAACATTCCTTAACGTCCATTAACGTTTAAAAACTTTAGTTTCATAATATAAACGACACTCTACAGATGCAGTTTTTATATTTGGTAACATATTTGGTAACATTTTCTCATTCATTACTTAACTATACAGCTTTTACGATGCGCCTAAAGATCCCTTGAAACAATTTTTGTTTTTTTTTTTTTTTTGAACTCAGTTTCCTTAATATAACTGTTTATATGGTAAGTTTCCTCTGTTGTTTTATTTTAGAAGAAACAAAATTCTCTTACATCTACTTGCCAGTTCTGCACTTTGCATGGCATTAAAAAATTTTTTTTTGGTAACAAAAATTGCAAGAAGAATATTCAGTTACACACATTTTTATTGCTTCAATATGTTTTTGGAAGCATAGGCTGTAATTGAATCACAGAAGTAAGAGCTTGTAGTCAATTGTAATATAAATTGCTAGAAGAATTCACACAAAATATTTGCAATTGGCTGCAATTGGGTGCATGCAATAATCAGACATAGACTTCTAGTCAAGACACATTCTTCTGTCTGTGCTAAATGGATATCAGCAGTGTTCTTGCAAAAATCCTGAAAGTAAATAAAATTACCATGAAAAGTTTCTCAAACAATCTATCAATCGGAGAAGAGTTTAAATTGAAGGTTCCGTCACTCATTGCTAAGATTAACATTCGGGGAGATGGGTGCTGTGAGAATTTGGGTTGTAATCTTGACTAATGGATTGTAAGTTAGTGAGTAAGTGATTCTTAATCAGTCTAATGTTATTAAACTTCGCCAAATCAATTGAAAAAAATTTTTATTTTAATTTACGAATCCGCTTTATCACCTTGTATTGGATTTTATTTGTTTACGGAATTATTCTATCTGTGGTCCCAGGCAATAATAGTCTAAGTCAAAAATTATACTTTCGAAATAAATCACTTTTTTTTATTTAAATGTAATGGAGTTTCATTACCAATTAGGTTAACAAATTTATAAAAAACATTGTTAGAGAAATGGGATTTTATGACAGCAAATACAGTGATCGTCAAAATAAATTGTACTTTTTCAAATTGTTTCAATGTTAGTTTTTAAAATTGAAACGAAGAAAAAGAGAAAAAAGGACGTCTTCACAGCCCTTAAATGTGAGCCGTTACCTCAACTTAAAGAATATCTCTTCAGTTCGGAAACTTCTCAAAACAAAAATGCCATTGAATTTCGAATATACAGTTAGGGTCAAAAGAAACTGTACCTTAGAAACATATGCATTAATAAATTACCGTTATTTTTATTCTAAAATCGTTTCTTGCTAATTTTTAAAGTTGAAATAAAACAAAAAAATTTTTTTTCGTTCACTCTCCTTAAGTAATAAAAGTTGAAATTGTTAGAACTTTATCCACAGTGTACAATTTCTTTTGACGCTAGCTGTATAACGCAGATTGACTTAAATTGACTTAGGCGGTTATAGCTTGTAACTAAATTTATAATCATCATATTGGACACAGCCATGTCGTGGGAAAAGTTTTAGCAAATTTTGTTACTTATCGTCGTCAAGCGCTCATTCAAAGCCGTAAACATGAGAAGAAACATGATATAGGGTATAAAGAGTGTCCAGCAAAACAAAGGTTCTAGCCATATAGAGCGGGTTCTATCCATATAGAGCGGATTCTATCCATATAGAGCGGGTTCTAGCCATATAGAGTTCATATTAATAACATGGAAATGAAAGATATTCAAAAATAGTGTTGCGTGAAGAGTACTAGAATGGACTTAGCTTGATTCAAAGTTAAATTGTTGCAGCAATAAATATCTAGACGACGACCTTATACTCTCTTGTTGTCTTGTACTCCAATCCGAAAGCTATAGGAAGCAACTTCTGCAGACATCATAAAAAATTTATTGAAAATTTTATTAATGAGTCATCATTAGTAGTCAAGATTTACCTCCTTTAAATAAATTTCTGTGAATATGATATACAGAACAGGGGCAATAACTTATTTTTTTTATTTAAATTCTACTATTTCAAATGTTTACGTTTGGCTCACAAATTACCGCATTATGTTTATGATAAAGTGCATCAACGAGGGTCGAATGAAAAGAATTTAAAATTTATCTTTAAGCAGCAGGAATAGTGATGATTGCATTAAGATTGTTAGTAACTTAAGAAATACAAGGAGAAGTAGCCGTGCCTTGAAATTGCAGTAGTCTGTAGTTGACGACATCCTCTCAGCAGACTTTTAACAGCAACTCGGAGAGTATATAACATAGCCATGAAAAATTTTCTCAAACAATCTGTCGTTCGGAGTCAGTTTTATACTGTAGGTTCCACTACTCTCGTGTAAAGTTAATACATACAACATAAGTGATGTGAGGAGCTAGATCTTAATCCTAACTAAGGGGATGTAATGACCAATTATGTATGTATGTATGTATGTATGTATGTATACGACCGTGCCAGTGACTAAGGCTCAGTCTCGATTATATGGAGCACATTTCCTATCTAAGTCACTTAAGACTATTATAAGACATTCTAGAAATTAATAAAACTTCTACTGAATAAGGACATTTTCTTCTACCCTCGTGTATATTTAAGCAGCAAAATGCGTTAGTATATGTATACACGCTCGTGTATTTTCATAATTTTTTTCCGTTTTAATTTTTTTCCCTTTTGAAAGAGATTCTCTCTCTCTCTATTTAATGTTCTACATTCTCTAGTTTCCTTGTAGTTATGAAAATTGCTATTTTTTTATATAGTAATTGTTGTTGTTGTTGTTGTTGTAATATACATAAACATATAATTGTGTTGTTATTGCCTTTGTTACTCTGTTGTCTTCAAAGTACTCATATTCCCAGACCTGTTTTACAGGATAATTTCAGTTTTTTATGCTGCTTTCTTTGCTTTTCTTTTGGAATTCATGTACCCACGTTAACATTTCACTTTAGACGTCTTTATAATTCCTGTGTGTTTGTGTATGTGTGTGTGTGTCCTTTTTTCGTTTTTTTTTTTTTTTTGAAGAATTTTCACTAATAAGTTGCGTAATTTGTTTGGCATTTTTTTAATGTCATATTATGTTGTATTTTATTGTTGTTATTGTCGGTTTTAAGTTGTATTTGTTTTTGTTTTTGTTTTTTGGGTTATTTTCATATTTCCTTCTATTTTGTTTAAATGGGAAAAACATGTCAAAATTAAAATAATTTCGGTTGAATAAATAAACAATTTATGGTTAATCGCTGCTATGGGGGTGATCGTTAAATACAGAGAGTGCCGGTCATGTCGCAATATTTAAACGGCAATAACATGGAAAATTTAATTCTTTTTAAAATGTTTTTGTTAGAAAAACGTAAGCGAGTTTGTTTACATTGCTTAGAATTAATTTTAAAAAAAACACAAAATCTAGTAATTAAACTGATAAAATTCGTTTGTAAAATAACGTAAAGCAAGTTGGTTCTCTCTAAAATAATGGCTTTAATAATCTGTAGTCGTGTTGCATGACAATGATTGAATAACGCTAAAGGCAGCAATTGCAAGATAAGGTTTTGTACTTTAATAAAAGGTTTTTCTAAAAGGTTTCCAGTAAATTTTCCTAATCCAAGAATAATCGACTACAAGCAGACAGCTTAGGGCAGTAGGCGATGTATTGTATTCCAACAGGATTTGACTGGAGGCCTTATATTTACTGCAAGCAGACAGTTCAGGATTTGACTGAAGCGATTTTGAATAATCGGCTTAATTTGGCTTAAATTCCAATCTATTCGGTTACTAAAGCAAAAATACAACTCCACTAAAGTTCAAAATGAAGATCTTTCTGTGTTATCCATACGACATAGGAAGTAAAAATCTTTGCTAATTTGGATGGCACATGAGTTACCCGATAACTGATAATAATTTAGTCCAGACTTTCAACATTCATAGACGCCAGATACGTTAAGCTGTCTAAGGAGTACCCGTTTTGTGTTTACAGAAAATTCCGTACAACGACCGATAAAGCTAATGATGATGCCATTTTCCTTGTCCATATCACTGAAGTACTTACTAAAATCAAGAACTGAAATCTTTCTTGAACAAATCAAACTCCAAATATGGATGGGCAGGGTGGCAAATTCTAGACAAAGGAAAAGCGAGATCAAAAAGCAGAGAAATCAGCTGCATTATATTGCAATATAGATTCCTTATAGCGCCTTGTAGGACAGGGGTAACATTACAATAACTTTTTCTGTCATTAAAAAGCGTCTGTCATCTGGTATCCAACATAAGTCTCGAATATTTCAATATCTTAGTCACTAGGTCAGTCAGCTGTCGTCGTAATAGTCTAATAGCTAGTGTGTTGGCTTATTAGATTTGAGGCCATAGTTCAAATCCCAAATCGAACATCTGAAACTAAACGAAATATGAAAAATATATCTACGGCGACTTATTCTCAGCAGATTTCTGGCAAAAACTCTGAGAGTAAAAAAAAATTGCCATGAAAAGTTTTTTTTAATCTGTTGTTCGGAGTCGACTTTACAGCTTAAAGTCGACTTTACAGCTTAAAGTCGACAGATTAAAAAAAAACTTTTCATGGCAATTTTTTTTTTACTCTCAGAGTTTTTGCCAGAAATCTTTACAGCTTAAAGTCGACTCCGAACAACAGATTAAAAAAACACTTTTCATGGCAATCATGTAGAGAAATTAAAGCACACAACATAAGCAACATGACCAATTGTGTATGAATGTGTATGCATCTTAGTCAATTATTGGCATCTTAAACAAGGAATACCTTGTCTTCAAAGCGTTCTGCTTCTAATAAATAAGCCTCGATTTAGTTCCATCTGTGTGAACATCAATTCAGTCCTTACTCGGATCAATGTAGATCAGAACAGTGAAGGAAACTGTAGGTAATAGTCTATATTTCTCACTTACTGCCTTAAATACTCATTACAACCATTTAGTCAGGATTACAACCTATCTTCTTACACCACCCATATGTGTACTTTAATGTTATCCATTAGCAGCGGGACCTACAGTTTAATGTCGATTACGAAGTGGAACTTTTCATGGCAATTTATTTTACTCCCAGAGTTATAGAAAATTTTTCTTTTTCTATCAAGGATTCGTAGATAGGTTTACTGTCTGATTTGACAGTTTACTCAACTTCCCTACGTTTTTTACTATGTTTTTTTTTATATTTAAACTCTCATTTATAAATTTCATTAATTTCTCTACTTTTTGTGTCCATTTTGTTTCAATCACCGAGTACAGTTATAATTGATAAAATCCATTTGGAAAATAATTATCAACAGCATATAAAATAATTAAATTTGAACGCATTAAAAAATGTTTTCAATTAAAAAGAAAAAAGAAAAAAAATGGAAATGGAAAAAAATGGAAAAATCAAACGTACACAACAATAACAATACGATGATGTTGCCATCAAAATTCATTAAAATACTAATTTTCCTTGGATTTCGATTAAATTTCATAAAGATACCAATGAGCACAAGGAAAAAAACTAGAACGAAATGTATGTGGTAACACATAGCGTTCATGTGGTAAAAGGGATTAACTTCAAAATGTGTGAAGAAAAATTTGTGATCAAGCAATGGAGTTTAGTACGTAGTGTGTTGGGTTATTAGACATGAGGCCGCGGTTCAAAACGCAGCTCAGATATTTACAACACAACTAAATAAGGAAAAATATTTCTATGGCTATTGCATCTTAGCAGATTTCAGTAAGTAAAATTAAAATGAAAAATTTTTTTAAAAATCTATCGTTCGGAATCGACTTTAAACTGCAGGTCCCTTCACTCATATATAAAATTAATACACACAACATAAGTGATGTGAGAAGCCAAGTCCTAATCCTGATAGAAGGGTTGTTATGACCAATAATATATGTTTGAACATAGGTTTTGTGCGATGCTAGGTTGTAATCCTGACTAAAGAATATTAATGATCCATTTAGTAAGTAATAAAGCTTGTATAGCGAATATCTTATGGTGGCAAAAATTCCAGCCTGAATCAGTTTTTCCACTTGTACTGTTTATGCTCTCAACGGCTTTAATGCGCAAAACAATTACAGAAGTTAATAACAAAACAAACGAGAAAATTATTATAAAAAAAAACGGACACAATTTTGTTGTTTTTTTTTTTTTTGCATGTTTCAACACTCAACTAACTGATGGAATAACAAACAGCAACAATAATTGCATGGCGATACAAATTAAAAATTGTAGATAAACACACAAATAGATACGGTTTCCTGTACTCTATGCATGACTATTCGACTATTCAGCTACTGGTATCTGTAGGATAATGACACTAAAAGATGATGACATTGTTTGTATCGCTCGGGCCCTCTCCTTTTAAACCAAATCATATGCTTTCTAATGGACTGCCTCTGTACGTTTATATGTACGTTTGGACAACAATTATCATTATATGGCTAGAGAATGTTGCAACACGCGATAGCCAACAAAAAAAAAAAAAAAAGGGAAAAGAACAAATCAGTAGACAAGTTTCAAAAAATGTTTCTAAATTAAAATAGAAACGAAGACAAAATTGAAATAAAAACCAATTGAAAATTTTTTTATTCAATGAAAGAAAAAAGGAAAAAAAGAGAGACAAGCATTTCAGTTTAGTGAAGCTTAAAAGCCATGTCCAAGTCAATGATGTGTATCTCTTCTATACAAATTTCTTTGCTTTGCTACTCGGTTTTATTTTCAATTTTCTTTTCTTTTTTTTCATTTTAATTTCAAAGAAAGAGTTGAAAAGTGGCGCCAATATTGTAAGAAAGTAGGAGAAAAAAAAATAAGTAAAGAATATTGAGTAAAAGAAACATATTGACCACGATTTTGCCACTGTCAAGTGGCCAAAATATAGAATTTGCACGTAGACTACGTTTTCAGATAATTTCTTTTCTTCTTCTTTTTTGTCTCCCTTTTAGGTTTCTTTTTTTTTGCTGTTTCCATTTTAGTTTCATTTTAAATATAAAAATTTTGAGGAGTTAATATTGCCAAAGTATATCATTAAGGAGGCCAGATTTAAATTAAAAATTAAAAACCTTTTACAAGAGTTAGCATTTAGTTGCCATACTCTAGTAGATAGTGTGTTGGCTTACTAGACTTAAGCTCGTGGTTTAAGTCCTAGCTCAGACATCTCAGACATAAGTATGAAAAAATATTTCTTTCGGCACTTTTCTCCCAGCAGTCTTCTAGCACAAACTCTGGGAGTTAATAAAATTATTTCACAAAAATCCGTCGTTCGGAGACAACTTTAAACAGTAGGTCCTCTCCTTTCATGGATAAATAATTAACACTTAAAAACATGGGTGGTGAGAGAAGCTAGGTCGTAATCTCGACAAACCAAACTGCAATGAAAAGTTTTTCAAAAATCATTCATTCGGAGTCAACTTTAAACTTTAGGTCCCCGCCACTCATATATAAAATTAACGCATCCAGCCATAGGTGGTATGAAAGGCTAGGTTGTAATCTTGACTAAAAGGATGTGATGTAAAGTATGTAAGTATTAAGCCAACACAGATCTGCAGCAATAATAAGACCTTAATGAAGAGCTTCTGATCTTCATACTCTCTTCCGTCTAAACTAAGTGAGAAATTAATAATTAAGCTGCTCAAAAAGGGAGATTCTATTAACATTGATTAACGAGGTCCCTTCGCTCATAGCAACAAATTCTGCAATTTTGCTAGATGCCACGCCTATTAAAAATTTTAATAAATTCATTGACTAGCATGTATCGCTCGTTTGTATATTTATTCATGGTGAAATGGTAAATGAATGTCCTCGTAATCTACTAGGTAGTGTATCGGTTTATTAGACGTAAGGCCACGGTTCAAACGCTAGGTCAGACATCTCCAACTAAACGAAATATGAAAATAAAAATATTTCTACGGAGACTTCCCTCAGCAGATTTTTTTCAAAAACTCGGAGCTCCAAAACAAACTTGCCATGAAACGTTTTTCAAAAAAAAAAACTCTCGTTCGCATAAGTGGGGTGAGGAACTAGGTTGTAACCCTGACTAAGGGTTTTTAATGGCCAATCATATACGTACGAAATGCTAAATGGTTGTCGCCGTAGTCTGATATATAGTGTGTTAACTTATTAGACACGAAATCCATGGTGATTGAACCTATCAGACATCTTGAAAAAAGTAATTTTGAAAAATATTTTTTCGGCTCGTTTTTCTTCTCGAAAAAACTCGGCGTGTAAATAAAAATGCATTGAAAAAGTTTATCAAAAATCTAACGTTTGCAGTTAACTCATGGATGAAACTTACATACATAATATATGAGGTATGGAAAGCTAGGTTGAGCACTTTCGACATTGTCACATGTCACGAAATTTCTTTTTATACTGAAAAACTTTACATTGAAAAACCAAACAGCAGGCCAAAACTGAGCAAAATCTCAAATAAAACCTTCATATGGCCACTCTATGAAGCGCAACAACATGCCAAATGTCATGAAAAGGCCAAAATAGAAATAACAAAATGGAGAAAAATATTATCAATATGGCAAACGAACAATTTAGTTGCAAACAGCCACGTCCGATAACGTTTATAAAATTTCGTTTCTTTTTTTCTTCTCTTTCTTTCGTTTTTGGCTCTTTCTGAATTTTTTTTTTCTTTTCATCACTTTATTGCAACAATAGTTTCTTCGTTTCTTATGCTATTTCCTTGGGCTGAAACTTAGGGCGGCGGCGAATTACAATTTCATACAAAGGAACTAAAAATACATGCAATTGTTATCTTCATTGGCTTTGTGGCCATAAAGAGTATAGGTTTAGGGCTTATATTTCTAGGAAATTTAGGTTTTGAAATGAATGATAAGTGGGTAGCATACATATGTTTTGGAAGAAGGAAGGTTTTAAAAGCAGGGTATTTGAAATTCGTTTACAACCGTGATTTATTTGCTTGTCTTTTTGTCCAAAACGTTATAATTTTAAGTTAAAGTTCCAATAGCTACAACAGTTTTCTTTCAACGCGGCAGCATGCCAAACTGATAAGCAAACTATGAAAATGAATTTCCTGGATGTGCTTCAATTATTTCGCTATTCAATGGCAACGGCAAACGACAACGTCAATGTAGTTTGGGAGAGAAGACATTTTTTTTTTTTTTTTTTTTTTTTTGTAATCGTTGTTGTACAAATCATTTTTAAATAATTTTTTTTTCTTTTTTTTTTTTCTTTTTTGCATTTCAATTTTATTTTTTAAAGCTCTTCTTCATTATTTTATTCAATACAAATTCTATACAAGAAGAAGAAGAAGAAGGAGACGTTTTTAACATTTCGGAGACAATGTTCACAAATGCCAAATATGAATGAATGAAGAATGAAGAATGAATGAAAAGAATGGTTGGAAAAAAAAGGGGCAGGAAACCCTTGATGCATGCAATTACATTGTGTGTACCATACTCCTCTCTCTCTAGTAGTGTTGTCTTATGATGGAAGAATTGTAATCTTTTTTATGGCATTTTTATTATCGTAGACAGAGGCAAAGAAAAGAAAAAAAAACAGAAAAACAACAGAATTCAATTCATTTAAAAAATTTTTTTTTCAATCAAAAGGAAGTTGTTAAAAGAGGTCTTAACAAAGCCTAACATTGTACAAAAAAAAATTTGCATTTTTTTCTTTATTATTGCAGGGAGTAATATTAACTGAATGTTGCCATTTAACTCTATGAAGGCAAGCATATATTTGACCCAATAACTCTTTATGTGCAACGGTCATGTAAATCATGTACGCGATTAAATTATAAGAAAAATTTTAAAAATTATTCGAAAACAAAATTTTTTTTAATCATATTGTCTTACAAACTGTATACTTATCTTACACGAATTGTAAATTAAACTTTAGGTACGTTTAATATACAAAAGAAAAGAAACTTTAATTAGCAAAAGAATTTTAAAATATAAATGCAAGCCAAAACGCAAGCATATTTTTTACTAGGTCAAGGCCAATGTATACTCCATATATTCTACACTTAGGCAGTTTTTTGCTGATTACTTTGTTTCTATATAATCACACTCATTAAACACAATCTAAACCATATTATACTACAATACAGTAAGCATCAAAAGAAACTGTACACTAAGGATAAAATTCTAATAATCAACAACTCAACAGGAGAGTGCCGGAAAAAGTTTGACAATATTTCGAAATTTTTTGTAATTTTCTTTTTTGTTTCAATTTTAAAAAGTTGCCAATGAAACAATTTTAAAATAAAAATAACGGTAATTTTTTTTTAATAAATATTTTTCCTTAATGTAGATTTTTTTTTGATGCTCACTGTACTTATTCGATATAAACAGCATGGCTTTATTTCTTTTGTATTGGCACTAAAAGCAGTTAGATTAGATCGTCGGTAGATGGCTTTAAAATGTAGTAACTCTGGTAAGATTAAATTTATCAGGGAACCTGATAGTTTGTTTTAAAGGCAACATCATAAGCTTCACCGTGTTAGAAGATTTTATTACAATCACATGACCCTGTAAAAAGTTATTTTCACTTAAAAGTTAGCAACAATTTGGAATATTATTGCCATGCTTTTCCATTACACAAGAAGGAAGAATGCTTGGTAGGCTGCTGGAAAAAAAAATTGAGAAGTTTACGCAGATGACACTTTGAAATGATTTGCTCCTGTTTAATCTGCTAATTTTGATGCAAAAGTGTGCCTTGGCATCGACTAACTTACGTCAATGAAATCATAGAAGAAAATTTATAAACATTGACAGGCAGACAGTGTAGATGCCTTCAGAGAACTATGTTTTCATCACGAAATAGGTGCCAAGCTTTTATAGAAAATCGAATATATAACGAACCACTTGATTTGATTTGAATTTGACCACCTGCAAATCACTGAGAGTTGTCTCAATGCACGGAAAAAGGTGAAGCTTCGAAAACGATAGCAAAGCCGGAATTCAGGCAAAAAAAAAAAAAGCAAAATTGTGTGCCTGGTGGGCTTGGAAGGAACTTCCTGATTATAAGTTTCCATTATCATCTTCAAAGCAATCTCTTACCATACTTCTTAACAAGCCTTTAGTCAGGTTTACAACCTGGCTTCTTCGAACTCCAATTTTTGACAAGCTTTTTCATGGAAGTTTTATTAACTTTCAGAGCCTTCGCCAGAAGACTGCTGAGAGGTAGTCATTCAAAGAAATATTTTTTCAAATTTCGGTTTGTTTGAGTTGCCTTAGCAAGGCTCTGAACCACAGCTTTGCATATAATAAGCCAACACACTATCAATAAGACTAAGGCGAAGTGACATGGCCGAATATATTTCTGATCGTAAAGCGATTAAAATTTTGTACTTAAGTTGGAGTGTGCTATTTAAATTTTGTCTTTTCACAATACTACTCCAGATACCTCACACTTTAAATGTAAAAACTATCCAAAACAGTACTCAGTAGTTAAAATATGTACATTGTGCCACAGGCGACACCTTCTTGACTTCTTCTTCTTCCATTTACGTTGTATTTATTGTGAAGCAATTTTATTTTCGTATTTATTTTTATTATTTTAAAACATGGTTTTTCTAATCTGAAGAAAATTATCTTTAAACAAATACTCTCTCATATTTTTATTTCTGTTTTTCATTTTGTTTTTTTTTATTTTCGAGTGTTTTCCTTAGTGGTTTTCCTGAAGTGCAATTCAAATTCATTAGAGAGACGAAATAGTATTTTTTTCAAAGTGCTATTGTCTGTGGGTGACAGCTTGAAATGATGATGATGATGATGATGATGATGATGATGATGTTGACAAGTATTTTTGTTATCTTATCGTCTATTCCATGCTCTGGTTTACCTAAAGGTATGCTTAGAATGTATTTCGTTAACACTTAAAGGAAAAAATAAAGGTTTTGAAATAATAAATAAGAAAATAAAGAATTGAAGTCGAGCAACTACTTCAGATGTGCATATACAGCCCGGTAGGGTACAATGTACAATGAAAACTTCTATTCTTCTATGCTTCCTATTCTCGATTTAGCATGTAATCACTCATTGATCCTACCGGAAATATGACAAGAATAACTTAGAACGCAACCGAAGAGTGAACCATTGAATGTGTGATAAGATAATCCGGCCTTATGTGATATATTAGACCATAGTTCCAATAGACACAACGAATCTGAAAACAGATTAAATGGATTTGAGCAGGATAATGACTCTAGCATGTGTCGATATAAACCTATGGAAACATATCCTGCAATGGAAACCTACCATACGACGGTAGAATCTCTGTTGGGTTTTAAACCATTGTCCATGATACTTACGACCAGAGATTTGAAATTTTTGGTTACGATAGCAAGAGGTAAGTTTAATACGAGATTCATCAGCAGATAGCATGACCTGATATTTTGGGCACCCTTTTTAACTATTCCCAAGACAGAGTCAGTGGTCCTTACAATTTTGGAAAATGTTTCGCAACGAGACTTAGTAATAAGATGGCAGGGAGCAATGTGGAGGCTACATATTATTAAAAAAAAAAAAAAACGCCGGATGGGGAGATGTTACATATGATGTTACATATGATGCAGGTATTAACCGATCGGGAGTCTACATATCATAGGAAGATGTGCTCAATTTAACGTGAATGTAGAGTACAAAGACAGTACTACCCGATAGACAGATTGCCACCCGTGTACTCAGTTCAGTGTAAGATTAACTCAAAAAAAAAAGGACAATACTGTCTGAGAAAGTTGAATCAGCCAGACGGGAGCAATAAAGTGACCATCTGCTAGATTCCAGTTTATGCGGGAATTTACAACTACGAGTAGGCAGATGAAGCTAAGAAGAGAGGAATTTTTACTCCGTTTATGGAGCCAAAATATTTTTGTAGAGTAGGAAGGGCTGTTGGGAAGAGTATGTTCTGCAAAAGAAATGATAGTGAGGGCGGAAGCTCTTCCACATAGACTTGAGGCAATCTAAACTTTTTGGTTGGAGTTGTCCATCACAATATCCAAAGGTAACCTGATGTTACTGACCTGTCTTTTGACCAGGCACTGTAGCCTTAAAGACTTGTTGTTCGAAATAAGGATCGTTTCGTGTCCAATAGGTAGCTTTTGAGATAATGATCATAATAAATCTTAGAATCTGTTAAAGTCCCGCTTTAAATTTGAAAACATTTCTTACAAAAGATGATGTTCTATTGGCTTGGCTTCTATACTGAACAGTATACCCAGTGTATCTTGATACATTTCGTCGTAAGACTCACTATGACTAACATCGTATTTATTTCTTTGGGAATTTATTCAACCAGATTCTACCACATTTTATAATTTCAAGAAATTGAAAAACATCATGTTTAATAAGTAATTCCTTATTTTAGAACGTATTATTCATTGTTTAGTTCGCTTTTAACTTGCTTTTGTCACCACATAATAAATTGGATTTTTTTTTTTTAATAAAATTAGTTTCACAAAAATAAACTTTAACCACACACACATTAAAGACCTGAACTATTTTGTTTCGAGTTAGTTTTTTTTTTCTTTATAAATTCTAGCTAACATTGCAGTAAACAACCTTCAATTGTGGTTATAAGAGAGAAAGAAGAAAGGCGAGGAGGTACTTAAATAATATAACATATGCATACCACACTATATCGTACAAAACTAATATACGTACATACATATGTACGTAAGCAAATAAAATTATATTTTATTTCATTATTCTATAAAAAAAAACAACAAAAAAAAAGGGGGGAAATATGAAAAACAGCCCCCCTTTAATAATTTGTTCATAGAAAAAAAAAAAAAAAAAAAAAAATAGGAACGAAATTCACACAGATGTAGGCACTTGAAAATTTTTATGGAAAAGCTGCTTTAAAATATAAAAATAAAATTGGGTCATACATACATACATACATACATACATACATACATATGTATGTAGACATCACTGTAAAGCGAAAAAAACACTATAAACCTACAAGTATGTAATAGGGTTATGCAAATAGAGTTTTTATATTCGTATTATAGTCAGCAAATTAATTGCCATCAAGAGGCCGTTGGACAAAGGCACAGTGTTCACTCAAAAACCTTAATGGAATTGGTAATTGGTAATGGTATCACAAGAAAGTTCAGAACATCTCTCTCGTATAAAGGGAAATGAGAAAATAATGTAACACACATCGTAAAAGCTTCGTTACAAATATTTATGGATGTCACGCAAGTAGATGTCACTGTGGAACAACAAATTGGAATATACAAACGTCAGCCTGTATAATTGTTCGTAGTGCCTTGGACACTAAAACTCCTTCGGCACTGGGAGGAGATTTTATGTCTCTTTTCACCTGATCAACAATTGTAGGCATCTCTGGGCGACAAGGCAGTAGCATGAATCGAATACTAGTCAAGCAATGATCCTAAATGAAGTTTGAAATTTCGTGGGCATGATAATACTTTTCAATGAGAATCAGGACATTTATTCCGGAGAGATCTGAGATCTGAGAAAATGGTTTAGCGCATCTCGTTAAGCGCTCGGAGCACATTTACATTGTTGGCATCAAATTTAACGGAAACGTTAGAGATAGAATTTTTCCGGAATCAATACGAATAGCCCTGTCTATAAGGCTATCAAATCACTGAAGAGCATTTCAGGCAAAGATCTCGGCAATATAGGCTGTGGCGAAACAATAGTGGGACATTACCATTCATTCCGATAGCTAGAAGGCTATTAAAGCCCGGAATTCCATCATGATGAACTCCAAGCAAGTGTATGGCTGTCGCAAGCATTTTAATAAGATTGCAGAACGATATAATGACCATATCATATAAGTACCAAGACACAGGGACAAACCAGGTAACTGCAGAGCAGTTGTGTCACAGCCACCGAACTCCCTGATGAATTCTCGTTTTTGGGAATCACCCAGAGAACCTGAAAACTAATAATTGGCAATGCGGTGATCGATTGGGTCAACAAGAGATGGGCACCATCGGAAATCTGGTCATAGTTGGATGGAGGACACATGCGGGGCACATTGGTCGGGGATACCTTGATAATTATTTCTGCAGAAGCTGCAGAGTTGAAGACCATTCTCCCCCTACATAACATAATTGGTCATTACAACATTTTAGTCAGGAATAACACCTAGCTTCTCACACCACTTATGTTGTTTGCTGTTAATTTTATGGACGAATGGCTAGACCTGCAGTTTAAAGTTTACACCGAGCAACAGATTTTTGAGCAACTTTTAATTGCAATTTTATGAAAGTAACTCAGAGTTTTTGTCAGAAATCTGCTGAGAGGAAGTTGTCAAAGAAATATTTCTTCATATTTTCGTTTTGATGATGTCTGACCTGGACTTTACGTCTAACACACTCTCCACTAAATCACGGCATTCTACATGCCCGACATTAAGTCTTAGGAGAAAAGGACATCTCTAGAAAAACCTCTCATAGCCATTGGCAGTCGTTTCATCAAAAGCTCCGAGTGGTTATGGAAGAAGGGGATATTGGAAAACTGTAGTATCACAATGAGCTGTAGAGGACAGTCACCTCTACGCACCTATTGCACATTGCATCCTTTGTAAGCGCTATTTTCGCGTGTGTTTTAAAATATTTTCTTTTTAGCAACTCCATTCCTTCAATATAATACCTTTAAATGGTTCACCCTTTTACTATATATATTCGTTATATATGTACGTATGTTAATGTTAAAAAATTATTATTATTTTTCCCCATTTCACTCTACAATGCAAAATACACTTGAATCGACATTCAGTTTTATGCACCATAGAAAATCTCAAGTCCCTTGAATAGCGTTTTTCATGGCTTTTTTTTTTCTTTCTATTTTCCAAGTGGCAGAAAGCAAAGAATGCATGCATGTACCTACATGCATCGATAGAGGGGAAAAAGAGTGAAATTTTATAAGAATTGATTCTCTTAAATTGGTTGCCGCATATTGCGGCAAACGTAAAGCCATGCTGGCAATAAATTTAAATTCATAAATTCGGTTTATCTAATGAAATATTCAACCTTCTTTGCCCGTTTTTTTCTTTTCTTCTTTTAAATTCGTTGGCAAAATGTGTAGATCTGTCAAAAGTATTTGGCACATCTATTAAGTTGATTATTATTTTTTTTTTTTTTTTTTTTGTTAAGAAAAGAGAAAATTCCATAAAAATTTTCTCATTTTTAACAATTTCGGATGTTCAACTAAATGTAACGAATACCACTTGAAGTGTAAGTGTCTGTCTGCTTATCTGTTTGTTTTTTTTTTCTTTATTTGGCATCATCAAAATATCGTTTTCTTAGATGGGTTTACTTAGTGCCTTCCAACAACGTTTAATGTCTGAATATCTTTTACTACAAATAAGGTGGTTAGCCATCTCATTTTGGGTGGGTGTCAGAAACCACAGGCATCCGTTACATGGCTCCTCTCAAGATATGAATTGAAATAAAAATTTTCCATTTAAGTTGCTATGTGTGTTCCAGCATACAAGTTGTATAAAATGTTAACGTAACATATTACGTCACGTAACATCATGTCACCAACATTAGACATCACAAGAAAACACAAAAACTGTCACGTCACATTTCGTTCTTTAGAATAACAAAATAAAAAAAAAAAAAAAAAAAAAAAAAAACGAAGACACAAACTGTCTCTTCACAGTGCAACATAACAGAACAGAATGTTGCATATCAAATAGGCAAAACAACAGCAACAACAATTGTTAAGAAAATGTTAGAAATTTTCCAACAATATGGAATATAACAGACATTTACAGTTATAGAAAATATGTACTGACAATATGACAGTAAGTCAGTTTGGCAAAAACAAAACAAACGCACTTTAACAGTCACTGCAAAGAGTTGGTATTGGAAACCTTCCTTTTAAGGAATTGAAACTATTTTAGGGCACTTTATTTAATCGTTTAAAATGAAATGACGTCATGCGTCACATTTCGATACTAATACATACGAAAAATTACTTGATTTTAAACGAGTTGGTACGTAATTGGTTATTACAACCCTTCAGTTAGGATTACAACCTAGCTTCTCACACCATTTATATTGTGTGAGTTATTTTTATAGATGATTGGAGGAACATACTGTTTATAGTCGCCTCAGAAGGATAGATTTTTGAGCAACTTTTCATGGCAATTTTATTTACTTTCAGAACTTTTGCTAGAGGCAGTCGCCGAAGCAATATTTTTTCATATTTCATTAGGTTGAAGATGTCTAACTTGGGCTTGAACCGTGGCCTCAAGTCTAATAAGCCAACACACTAGCTACTAGACTGCGGCGACTAAGTACCAATAGGTAGATTTCGTATCTTCTGAATCGACTTATTTCTGTAGCGAATGGTGCTGAAAAATAGTTTACTTATGACAAAATGGTAGACACACCACGGATTGCTTGGCTAGAAGGATCAGCTTCGGTTGTTGAGCTTAACAGAAAAACTTCAACTATGATATGCCACCCAAATTATTCACTAGAATATATACTGCTCACGATTAAAGGGAATAAATAAGCCTTAATTGAGCTGCTTTCCACCAGGATAACTCAGGCTCCCAGACGTGACATACGCCAGGAGCTCTTTTACGCATCCAACTAACTCCAAACAATTTATTGCTTATCTAAGGCGATTTAAAAATTTAAACCTTTTTTTGCCCCTAGTTGTACCCCATTTCTACGCCCCTGGCATGACGTCAGAGTAAAGGAAAAAACGGTATATTCTGTAACTGAATTTTACATTCTTTTATGCTTCTGATCCTACGCAAAACATTTAAAATATGTATGCATGTAGGCTTCCCGTTACATTTCCATCCATAATGTGTGTAAACTAGAGATGGAATTTCCAATTGGGTTAAAAAAAAAATATTGGAATAAATCGTATGAATATATGGATATCTACGACTACAAGTCCATGGTAGCTGTTCGTTTGCTTTGACGCTGAAGAAAAAAAACAAAGAAAAACATGACTGAAGAACTTACAAAACGAGATTAAACGGAAGTAACAACCAAATCGTAAAGAAGAGGACAGAAAAGAAACAAAAACTTTTGCAAAAGACTGATGGACAGACAGACAGAGACAGAGGCAGAGACAGAGACAAAGGCAGATAGAAACACACACAGATTAACGGCAATTTACAAACTTGAAAGAAGCAATTCAAAATTCAAAATGTGTGTGTAATTTGAAAGAAAATTTTTGTCTACCTCAGGAAATGTCATAAATGGGTATGAGTGTGTGTATTCTTTACAAATATCAACATCATTCTTTACATAGAAGTACTCCTGTACGGTACATGTATGATGAAAATAATGACGAAGTAAAATTTGTATTTTACATGGCTTGCAACTGAGATCACGTACAAGCCTTCATCATAGATTTTATTTCTGACAGGATGAGAGCGTTTAGTTGGAAACTGTTTTACGTTTTTGTTGTTTGTTTTTCTTTTACCACTATTTTTACGAGCATTTCTCTAATGATTTACCCCCCCCCCTTTTTTTTGGCAGGTTTCAGTTCGAAAGAAAAAAGCAATCATTTGCAGAAAACTTTTCATTTTTTTGTTTTGTTTTGAAAAGGCGTTACTTTGAATACTTTGTAGAGTAGTATGGGTGGGAGAAAGAAATTTTAAGGAAATAAATTGAAATAAATTTATTAGGACCCGTGATAATATACTGCCCATTGCCCATTTTAGTTCTTTTTCAAACGGAAACCATCTGCACAAGAGCAGTGGCCCTTAGTTTTTTTTTCTATACCCAAATCTCATGATTGCTTTCGATTCAAAGCCCATGCTTATATGTACATATGTATGTATGTGTGTTATTATAATTCCAATTAATTTATTGTATTTATTTTTTTACACAAAATAAAATCATTTAAAAAAAAAAATCTTGTTGTTGTTGTGGTTGTTGTTGTTATTTCATTTGATGTGTGTGATTAATTTTAACAACCCCATGTTAATTAAGTGAACAAATATTTTTCTTGTTGTTATTGTTATTGTTACTTTTTTTTAAACATTTAACCTCCCTCTACATGTATGTATGTATGTGTGCTGGCCTGAAGAAAGAGGTAAAAAAAAGAAAAGAAAAAATTGAAAATAATATTGAAATAAATGTGGTTCTACAGTGACGTGTCAAACGAAATGTTGTGGAAAAAAAATAAAATTTTTTTTTTTTAATTTTTGCTAAAAACAACAATTTAAGCCGGCTTTAAAACAGTGATGTTGATTTTTTCAATAACTCATACATACACACACATATATATATACAATCATCAGATACAGAATTTATTTGGTAGCGCTAAGTAAGAGGTTTTTTTTCGTTATTTTGTTTTGTAGGCAGTGAAGTCAAAGTATGTAATCATTTGTGGTTACATGTAAATACATAAGGTATGCTATTTTAATCGTTTGTGTTTTTAAAATTTAAAATAAAACAAAAGAAAAGATTTTAAAAGTGAGGGAAATATCGAGTTCTCTATTTGGATAGATAACAAGGATCTGGCAAAGTTTATGTAATTTGTTGTAAATAATGTGCTAATATAGGGTTTAATAACTAAGGCACGCGTATAATTGTTTATAACGTTACTTATTGCAATAATATATCAAAGCATTATGAACTCATTGAGGTCGTTCTAATATGCAAAAGTTGTACGATACTGGCTGAAAGCGTTACAGTTGCTAGCATGCCTGTGCATCTTTGCTAACATCATTGTAACATTGTTAGCACTGCCAAAACATTGTTTCTGTTAGAGAAAGTGTGGCGAATAATTATAATTTATCGTTTCCATTGAATCCTCAGCAATTGGGTCCATTCTGTGGTTTATCACAGCACATGCTATTGATATAGAGTCCACCTTAGAAAACAATTAAGACCGGCTGACCTGTAAATATTTTGAATTTGGTCTTTCAATGCAGAATTTTTGAATACAACTTCTCTCAGTATTGAAACCCATTTTTCTCTCTTTGTGTGGTTATTATTGTCGTAGTGAAGAACTGCCTTCAATCTATAAAATCTATCCCTTCAATGTCTTCTCTATCAGCCTATTGCTGCTCGATCCTAACAACAAATAATCCCTGCCCATACCCAAGGCAATTCCTATTTCGAACAACTGTACTTTGAGCCTACAGTGCCCTATCAAAAGTTATGCTACTAACGCCAGATTACTTATGAACATCTGATGCATGATTCAATTCTCTTAAACAAAAGTTTGAGAAGATCCTTTGCTTCTGTTAATCTTTATTTTCATTTCAAAAATCTTCTTTTACTCCAGGTAAAGCTTTTCGACTAGAATCGTACAGTACTTGTGGAAAAGCCATGACACTGGGAAAAAGTGTCTTTTGTTTTTCATTTTTCAGTCCATTTTTCGAACTTGATCCTGGAAAACCATTATAGTCATATGATAGGATTATGGCCAATCGACTTTTTAAAAATTATTTTTAAAATTATAAGCAGGACGACATATGGGTTTCAATAATACGATGAGACGAATCAAACAACTCCACTGGTTTTCGTTTTATTATTTAAGAAGTATCCAGAAAAAGTAAATTCATAAGATATTACGCCAGCTACTCCGTTAAATACTTACGTTCGAGCATGGTATCGCCGAAATTCCCCATGTTTTACAACTGTGCTCTTGTTAAGAGCTATTCTATCAGCTAAGCTCCACCACAAGAAAAGAAAAAGTAAAGTTCTGGTAAAAATGGAAAGAATTCCTGATTTAGGGGCCTTCGGAAATTATATTCTCCAAGTTCCTTGTTTCTAAACCTGAACAAATATTTCTACGGCCGCCACGACGCAGGCCTATGTATTTTGATGATGTTTATAATGTTGGAAAATTGTTAATGGAGAGCTCTAGAGGGACTATGTTGAAAACTGAAATGATTTTTTTTATACAAAAACCAATATGCCCTGAAGAAAATCATTTTGAATTAATTTTTCTTTATTGTTGTTTTTAAATTTTTGAATATAAAATCTTTAAAATTTGCAAAAAATTTTCTTTTTTCATAGGCTATGTTCGAACATATTTGTCGCGCACTGTAGATAGAATTAAGGCAGGTGACTTAATAACTCATTTGTGTATATCTGTGTTTCTATTTATTTAATAAAAAAAAAACAATGTTTACTTATTTATTTATTTTTTTTTTTAATGAATTTGTTTTTATTGTTGCATATTCCATGAAAAAAATTAAAAAAAAAAAATAAAAAAAATAAAAAAAAAAAATTTAAAAAGAATGTTTTCTTTGGCTGTTTATTTAATATTAAAAATAAATAAAAACCCAAGAGAACAAAAACTCAAATGAAAAAAAAAAAAAAGAAAATACACCTGAACAGCAATACAATTTTTTTTTTAATTTAAAAACTGTTTACTCTGGCCTCTTACTTTAATTTTACCCTGTCCATAGACCACACAATTATTTCATTTATGCTTGTAAAAGTAAAGTACATACGTATGTAAGTATCTCCGTATAAAATTTATTCTCTTGACTATTGTTACTGTGTTACTGCTAATTTGCAGAACTCATTTCTTGTCTTCTTTTTTTTTGTTTTCTTTTTCGATTTTATGCCCCCAATGCCAAAATACGAGGCCTTTTTTTAAAATATTCTGTTGATTATTATTACTTTAACGTTTGACGTTGTATTGTGTTGTCTGGTATTTGTATGTCTTTTATTTCAATTTTCGAACATTTAGGCTCTGTTGTGGTGGCAAAAATAATACGGAAAAAACGGTTTTCTATCCATGTCTGTACGTGTTTCTTTATTGACTCTGTCATCCATATGCGAGTGTATATTGGTTGCTTTATAAAGTTCTATAAAATTTGAATATTAAAAATACAAAAATATTCATTGATTATCTATGCATGTACAAATTTTACTTGCCAGAGTTGTGCTAACTTTGGGAAATTATCGAGTATTATATGCCCCCTACTATACTAGATTGTAAGTGTGCATTGATCCCTGTAACTACTCCAATTTTTCAAAAAAAAAAATTCAACTTCTACACATTAAATCAGTCTAGAATGAACTACTGCCTCCAATTTGAATAAAAGTCATCATTGTCAATTTCCCAGAAAGTAGGACTGGGAAGTAATTATCCCGCATAACACCATATATCAGAGATTAGCAGTCATAAGGCAGGGAAAGCCACAAAGTAAAATACAGAAAAATTCAAGATACTAATAGACAGGGCTCTATCTAAATTAGTTCTGTCTATATCAGGCCACCAATCCACACATCTCTCTCTCTCTCTTAAATTACGAACTTCCCCACCCAATAATTTTACGATAGCATTAGATACCATTAGACGAACTGTAATGTCACACAAATCATCACAAACCCAAAGACTTGAGTTATGCCTACTCTCGCACAAGAGCTCTAAATATGGCGGAAAAATTATGTTGCTTTTGAGAAAGTTATCATCGATAAGGTATGCCTCCTTCACCTTAGCCATTTACAATCGTACTGGCTGGGTATATTCTGTTCAGAGAGAAGAGGAATTCTAAGGGGTCTCTTACACCAAGTAGACATTTGTCTATTCTTGCACAAAAGCTTTAGCCGCAAGAGCGGCTTTCAAAGAACTCATCCCCTGTAGGAAGAATCTCACAAATATCTCGACAAACAAGCTTAGAATCAACAACGCTTGTATAATCAACTCTGTTGCACAAAAGTGATGCCTAGTTAGTTTCGAACTCATTCACGCTAAACTACATTTGTTCAGAAGCCTCTCCTCATTTATTTTCTGTTTGGTAACTTCGAGAAATTACTATGTAGTCTTGTTATTGTAATTCAATCTGTGCTTCTTATAATTTCATGGGTATTTTGTTGTTGTAATTCTTAATTAAAGTTACATTTTTTTGATATTTTGTTAGGGTTCTTGACGTTTATTCTACCATAACAACAACAATTTATATCTTCAAAACCATAGTTAAAGAAATAATTCAGGTTTCCCAACTCTGCTCATATGAAACATTGACTATTTGCCAGCTAAAAGCCATAATAAAGCGAATCAAAATATTGTCTATTTTAGCAATTTTCTACTGACATGGCCTAAGTGCACGTATTTGCTTTTGTGCTCTTACTCTCCCTCTCTCTCTCTCTCTCTCACTCTCTTTCTCTTTTCCTCATACTGTCTATACTGTCTGATTAAATTTGTGTTATTCGATGAACAATTTGCTCCCATAAGAATGAAATTAAATTTTGTCGCGACAATAAAACATACTGAATATATTATCAATTGTTGTTGTTTTTTTCCCATTGTAGTTGTAGTTGTAGTTGTAGTTGTATTTGTAGTCATTGTTTTCTCATACTCGCATACATATGAGCAACAAACTCCAAAACAAAACAAAAATGAATTGGCAAACATTTATACATGCATACATACACACACACACACTTCTATTCATACTATTCATCAAACACTAACGACAATACCAAAAAAAAAAAATTTCATTTCATTTGCATAAAAACTCATAAATGTAGTAAATAAATAACGCACACACACACACACATGCAGTCATACAGAGACACATATTGAAAAGAGTAAAACACCTTAAAATGTATTATTTTGTGTACTCATATTCTCTTGATAGTTTTTCTCTATTGTTTTAATACTCTTTTATGTACAAGTACTAATACAAACAAACTAATACAAACACACAGGCATATGAACAATTGATTTTTTTCTTTTTGTTTATAATAAAATTTTAATATTATGATATGACAAATACACATACAAATACAGTTAGTTTGTTAGTATACAAATAAAGAGAGACAGAGAGAGAGAGAGAGCGAGAGAGACACACACACACAGTAAAAGTAGTTTGTTAGTTGAGTACTGTGCTAAGAGAGTTCATTGTAGTGGTATGTGTATTTAATAATTTGTATTTTATAACAATATGACTACTTACACACACACACACAGAGAATGCTATTGAATTTCTGTTTACATGTTTATATTGGGATTAGTACTATACAAAAAATTGCTGTTGTTGTTGTTGTTGTTATTTGGTATTTTCATATGTGTGTGTATATGTATTTATCGCTGTTATTGTTTAAATAGCCCTATAGTTGGATGATATGTTAGTCAATTTTTAGTTTAAAAGGAGACTCAAAGAGAGTAAGAGTATTGCTAACATAAATATTTGAAAAAGCGTTAGAATAAGTGGAAAAATCTGGAATTTTCAAAAGAAACTATTTATTTGTAATATCTTACTTAATATTATAGGTTAGTATGGTGCAAAGGCATTCCCACAAAGCATAATTAGTGGCAAATTGTGTATTTTAAGAACGACAGGACTAAGTGCTATGACTTGAGTTTGACCACTCGTTAGGTGACATAATTTAGACAACGTATGCATATGCTTACTTTGGAATTAAAATATCTCCTGATAAAAATTATTAACCACACATGGCCGACTAGTTTTTCTTATCCAAAACTAGCGGGACCTACAGTTTGAAGTCCACAGCGTACGAGAAATTTTATCCGAAGAAATATTTTTTCGTATGTCGTGTTTGTGCCAGATGTTTCAGCTCTGATTCGCATATAATAAGATAACTATGGCGACTTTCGATGCAGCAACCATTAACTACAGTGTTCTTGGTGTATCGGATTGCATAAACATCATGGAACTTGGGAGACAAGTTGTGCGAAGTACTGTCACAGCTAGGCATGATGTCATAGCATTCCATTACATAATGCTAGACAACCTATTGAACCTAATATTTACAAAATAGTGGTTAAACTAATTATTTTTATTATTTCAGAACTTTCATTTTCAGAACTTAAAATATTCTTCAGATTAATCTGTTTTTGGCTTTAAGCCATAGGCAGTTGTTGTGTTGTAGAATCTTTTAAATCGAATCGAATAAGAATCTTCACAATAAACACACAAGGTCTCATATCCCAGGGTATTTAAGGATAGTGAATTGAGGTTCAGAATATGCTCTCAGAAAACCTTTTTTCGGATTTTACCGAATATTGTGCATAACTGTAAGTTCACAATACTTTTACAATGTTTTTACAACATCAGTAATGCTACAAGATTCCTGCATGGTAATTATATAGCAGTTTAGTACACTTAGCCGATATAGTGATTAATTCCTTACATAAATCTGTAAATCATGTAACAGGAAAGTGTTTTTCTATTTACAATTTCGGCTGTCTGAAGCCTACTAAAATCACTGAAAACAATATAAAATTCAATTAAGTTGGCAACACTTATAACTGTAGGTACTATCTGTTTAATATTTAAAGAAAAATATATTCTACCATGACAACTGAAACAACAGCAACAACAATTGCGGTAATAGAAGAAGAAGCAGAATAAGAAGGTTGTATGAGAACGAAAACGTTTCGTTTCGTAAACATGACATGCATTTTTAAAATGATGACTTCTGATATGAAACGAAATAAATTATTGATGGACGTTTGCTTTTATTTTTTTTTTATTTTTTTGGTTCTTAACTGCTTAAATGCATATTTGATCACATGTATCGTACGTATGAATACGAATATGTTTCTGAATTAATTAATCATGCTGTAGACAATATTTAAATGTTTATTTGTAGGACCAATAAAAACACGATTTTTGCTTTAAAAATTTTAATTCAAGAAATTTTAATTCAAGAATTTTTTAAAGAATACTAAAATTGATCATTTTAGGTACTTATCTGTTAAGATTGTCATATAAAACGTACCTGGAAAGAGAGAGAGAAGAAAAAAGATTTAAAATAAAGTTTTTTATATAAAAGACTGTAAGACTGTAAAAAAGAAATGTTTGTTTAATTACCAAGAACTTATTGATCTATGATTGAAATTAATAAGAATTTAAAGGGGTACGCAATCAATAAGTAACACCTCTCTTCCTTTTTCGTTGAACCCTTAAATTATTTTCCGAATCTTATACGATAATCTGTAAGAGACGGCTTTCAAACAATATAAAGTTTCCAAAACCCACTCTCTCCTTAACTTAAAATTACCATGAAACATGAACAAAATTTGTTGGTGACACTAAGCCCTTGATATATTCAATATTCTTACACTCGCATTTCCAAATCGATATCAAATTTCAGTGTAAAATGCGTTCAAACTAATGAACGGATAAACAGGTCAAGTGGCAATCAATTAAAAAAAAAATTGTTGCTAACTATTGCTCAAATGTGCCATGAAATCTGAATAAACTTTGTTGGTTAGATTATTCCCTTAAACTCCCATTTGCAAATCGCTACCACATTCTACGGAAAAATACGTTCAAACTCATGCACGAATAAACACGTCAAGTTGCAATCAAAATTATAAAAAAATACATTGCTTACTATCGTTCAAATGTGTAATGAAATCTGAATAAAATTAGTTGGTCACAGTAAGCCCTTTATATTCGTACATTCACATTTCCAAATTCCACTGTAAAATACGTTCAAACTAATGCACGAATAAACACGTCAAGTGACAATTAAATAAAAAAAATTGTTGCTTTTGTTGTTGCTATTGTTCAAATGTGCTAGCAAATATGAATACAATTAGTTGGTCGCACCAAGCCCTTGATATGTTCAATATTCGTGCACTCCCATTTCTAAATCGATAACAAATTCCACGGCAAAATACGTTCAAACTAATGCACGAATAAACACGTCAAATGGCAATCAAAATAAAAAAATCGTTGCTAACTTTTGTTCAAATGTGTCATGAAATTTGCATAAAAAAAAAGTTGGTTACGTTAAGTCTCCTTTTACAAAATATACTGCAGGTGACAATCTATTGAGAGAATCAATTAAATACCATACAAATTCGCACATGTACACGTACAATATGTGTGTGTACATGCGATTAAACTATTTTAAAATACCGTTAAAATAGTTTTTGTGATAAAAACAAACGATTTTCAATTTATTTGCTTCATTAACATTTTGTTGCTTTTGGTTTTAGTTTTTCTTTATTCTCTTACGCTTTATTCACAATGTTTTTCGCAAACACTCCCAGAAAAAACAAAAAAAAACAGAGTTTTAAGCACAACAATACTCTCATTAGTGCTGTGTAGAGTAGAGTTGAGTACCGTATAACAGTAGATGTTGTTAATGTATTGGTTCATAGGCAAAATGGCTTTATTTATTTGTTTATAAAGCTAAGCTAGTGTGAGTTCGTGTGAATGTGAGCGAGGAGAACAATTGTTGTATAATATAATTATACATAGAAGGCACACACACACATACGGACACATGTACACTTAGAGAGTAAAACACCTAATGCTCTCTTGCTCACGTAACAAAAATAATACAGTAAAGCAAAGCACAATACAACACGAGTTGATTTGAGTTGAATTGAGCTGAACAGAACTGAGCTGAGGCTACTAATTACCTGGAACTAAATATGGGGCTGGATTTGGTGCTGGTTGCCAATATGTTGGTGTTATTGAAGGATAAAGTTGTTGTTGATGTTGTTGTTGTTGTTGCTGTTGTTGTTGTTGTTGCTGCTGGTGATGATGCGAATGTTGTTGTTGGTGTTGCTGTTGGTGTTGTTGATGATGGAGATGGTGATGGCCATTTGTGGTCAGACTTATAGGCGGTGAGGTGGGTGTGGTTGTTGATTTGTTTGTCGTTGTTTGCATTGTGGTAACTGATGAAACAATTGCTGTTGGTGTCATTGCTATTGCTGACGATGCCGATGCCGATGCCGATGACGATGATAATGCCGTTGCTGTTGAGGCTGTTAACGTTGTTGCTGTTGTTGTTTGTTGTATTATTGAATTTGTTGAATTTAAAGAGGATGCTGGAACTACTCCTCCTGCTCCTGCTCCTGCTCCTGCTGTTGCTGTTGCTATTGTTGTTGTTGTATTGTTGTTAAGAGCACTTAAAAAGTTTTTGTTGTTATTGCTGGCAATGCTATTACTGTTGCAATTATTATTATGGTTGCTATTGTTGTTGTTATTGCTGTTTGTATATTCGTTAACATTTCCGTTTCCGTTGTAAGCCATTATATTATTGTTGTTACCGTTACCGTTAATATTGCCGTTGCTGTTGCTGTTGTGATAATTCTGTGGGTGGCCGCCTAAGCTTGTAGCATTAATTTTATTGTTATTATTATTGTTGTTGTTGCTGCAATTAGTTGCATTACTAACTAAACACATTGTCGTTACTGTTGCCGCTGTTACACCTGACGCCATCGAACCATCCAGTAAAATACGATTTTTCATTATTTTTTTTTGTCTGTAAATATTTTCTGTTTTTTTTTGTTGTTTTTACTTTTTTTTTTCTTTTTGTGTCTCTTTATTATTTAAATTGTTTTTCTATTTTCACTTCACTTCCGCTGTTGTTATTGTTGTTTTGTTGTTAAATTACGTTTAAATTTTTAGTTTTAGTTTCTGTTTTAGAATTTTTTTTTTCAATTTTTCCGTTTTCTATTTTTTCATTTATTTTTATAAAATTGTTGTGATTTGTCGTATTTATTTAAATCCATTAATTTTCTCTGATTTAATTGTGTTGATTTTTGTATTCAGATTATGGTATGAATTTTATTTTAATTTTTCAAAAAAAAAAAAAAAAAAAATATTTTCTATTGAAATTGTTTTATTTACTACATTTGGTACATAATTATCTTTAAAATATATGATGATATTAAACATTATTAGTTGAAGGTATTGTGTATACAATTAGAATACTTATATAACCCAGCAAAATTTTATGCTACTAAATGCATTCGTTCGCAAACCTATCATTCTAGAACTTGACAAGTTCTGGGACAAACCAGAAAGAAACAATAAAAAGAAAGGCGTATATACAGTGAGCGTCAAAGAAACCGTATATTAAAAAATATACATTACTAAATTACCGTTATTTATATTTTAAAATTGTTTCATTGACAGTTTTTAAAATTGAAACAAAAAAATATTTTGTTTTTTAAATTTCTAAAAATTGTCAAATTTTTTTGGGCACTCTCCTTAAGTGATAAAAGTTGAGTTTGGTGATTGTTAGAATTTTATACATGGAGTACAGTTTCTTTTGATGCTCTCTGTATGTATATATTAGACGGACCTAATAACAAAATGCTTTGCTAATATTGACGGCAACAATAATAATGCATCAGAAATATCGAAATGTATACATGCATACATATGTACTTCAGGTAAAATATTATGTTTTTTCTTTGAGGATTTTGTGCAAATGACATGAAGCGTTCAACAACACCCTGTCCACTAGACTACTGTGATCAAACCAGCTTTGAAGGGCACAATGTTTAAACCTGCTATTGGCACTGATCATCAACCATAAACTATACTTTTACAGTCAAAACTGTTACAACGGATTTGAACAGTCTGTCTCAAGGAACCAACCGACCACAAGCGGCCAGCTTTGGGCAGTAGGAGAGAAATTGTATTTGAACAAGACAATGTCGGATCATGTTCACCTTATAGTTCGAAGATGTTCCTGTTAAAGCCAGTAAACTTGTTGTTGAAAACTAAGCTTCAATAAAAATCTTTTGAAAATTGTTTGTCTCAGTTCATTAGCTGTAAAAACAAAGTTAAGTGAAGCTTAGGGTTTCAAGGTGACCAGAATTTACCTTACATAACTGTGTGAAAAATTCGTAAATTTCTTTTTACTACACCTTTGGTTTATTTCAAACTGCATACTTTTTTATTTCATAATGCTTCAAGCAGTTTACGGGCAATGAAATAGGGACATTAGAAAATGGACTGGCCTACGAACTATTGTTCATAGGTCTAGAAATAGAGCAGCTAAATATCAAACGTTGATATTTGTTAACCCTCAAACTGCACAAGCATTTACTTTATAGTTTTCAATATTCAACTCTACTTCAGAGCTGTTGTCGAATAAAACAAAATGGGCCTTGAAAGTTGAAGCTTAGAATTGGAATTCCAATCTGTGGAATGTAAGAATACGAAAGAAATCACTCTCTTAAATGTGGGCATTAACAATATTATCTTGATCTTCATTAAATTCTTCTTAAAAATTTGCTGAGTTCTAGTACTAGAGCATAACATACATAATTGGCCATGACAACCCCTCAGTCAGGATTATGGCCTAGCTTCTCACGGCGCTTATGCTGTGTGTGTTAAGTTTATATACGAGTGGCTGGGACCCTACAGTTTAAAGTCGATTCCGACCGACAGATTTTTTGAGAAACTTTTCATGGCAATTTTATTTTTTCTCTCAGAGTTTTTGCCAGAAATCTGTTGAGAGGAAGCCGCCGATGAAATATTTTTTTTCATATTTCGTTTTTGATATCTGACCGGTGACTCGAACTCTGCCCTTTCGTCTAATAAGCCAACACACCACTTACTAGACTACGGCAACTACTTCTGGTACCAGTGTTGAGCCTAAATTGGTAGATGAAAAATGTTGCTGGGTTATTTAAATAGAACATATTTAATTTAGGGATAATTTTTGGTTATTTTTTGTTTGTTTTTGTTTTGTTTTTCCTATTTTATTTGTCCCTTTCATTTGAATTCATATAATTATGTTCCGTATTAGTATTATTATTATCGCATATTGTGTCACTGTGTAGTGTTTTTCTCTTTTTTTTTCGAATGGATTTTATTTGAAATTTTTTTAATATTTTTTTTTTATTACAGCATTTTGTATACTTAATTAATTTTAAACATTTAATTATAAACAATTGTTTAGTTTTTATTTTCACCATAAATTTCGGTTTCAAATTCGCTTCGCATTTCATTTTAATTTATTTTTTCTTTTGTTTCATTTTATTTTCTATTTTTGTTACGCCTTTTTTATTGTATTTCTATTCTATTTTACAAATTCCATGAATATGCCAGTTGTACGTGTGTTTTATTTGTAATTATTATTTATTTGTTATGCCAGAACACCGGATTGTATTTCAAATTATTAGAATTTCTAAATATTTAGTTCCAACAAAAGGTACATACGAGTACATACATACATACATACATACATACATACATACATTTATAGTATTCGAAGAAAAAGAAAAAATCCACAATAAAATCAAAGTAAATATTTTCATTTGAAAATTAAATCCCCAATAATGTTTAAAACATATTTATTGTTAATATGCAATGTACAGATTGCCTCTCTGATTGACTGACAAGTTCGTCAACATTGCCACCTGAAACTTGAAATTTGAATTGTGCCATGATATAAAGACACGATCAGTAGAAGATCGCAGAAGATGAAGATGTCTACACATGTGTTAATGTTTAGGATGCACATCTTAAGAGATGTGAGAAGCTAGGTTGTAATCCTAACTAAAGGTTATGCATGATGCTTACCAAAACCATCCCATCAATGATGATAGTATTTCGAAACCTACAACAATAATAATCCTTGACAATGCAAGATGGTGTCATGCTCTTTCCCTTTTACAAGGTTTTAATACCTAGAGATGTCAGTAATTAGAAAACTTATCTTCCAAGCATTATTGTTAGAATTTTTTTCTTTTTTTTGGAAAAAGCTGCAGCCATTAAACACCTTTTCCCCTTTCTTAGTAACTTTTTGGATTTGTTTCATTCAGTATTCAAGTGTTTCATCTACCAATCATTTTGATTTTCAATTTAATTTCAATTGTAGGGCTTTAATGCTTTAAACCAGTCTCAAGGCTTTGATTACAATGCTGTGATTGATTATCGCTCTTAGAAAAACAAGAAGCATACTGTACTGGTCAAATAGTTGCTAAAGAAGTATATGATCGCCACGTAATACCGTTAATTTGTATTAATAGACTCTATAGATATCAGCTGTAATCATGTGCAGCAATTTTTCATTACGAGGCTTTATTATTATTCCAAATAACCCATGTACTCGTATATGCTGCCTATTATCAACCACAGACATTACAGGAAGACAGGTAAAACCGATCTTTTATGAAGAATTAGCGCTGACTAAGCAAAGTACCTAAATTTAAAAATCCAATACATTTTCTCTAAAGACTATGGGGGATGGCAACCCTATCGTTCTAGAAAGTCATGAAAACAACGAAAAGCTGATTAAATATTTGCAATTATCCGTAGCCTCCATAAAACATTTCAAAAAGTAGAATCAGACAGACTCTACCGAGTCCAACAGAAATTCTTGAAAATGTTGTTTCTAAAAATAAATATTTTCTGAATAAATTTAAATCTTTAAAGAACGAAATTCTTTTTAATAAAATATTTAATATTTTATGTTTCCATTTGTAAATAATTTCATCATCGTTCTCGATATGATTTACAATAATTATTTTTAATTTTTTTTTTACTTTTTTCATACAAAACAAATATTTTCAGATTAAATAAGAGCATTTGGTAACTTATGTATACGATATTATAAAACTTCACATAGAAGTGTTAAAAAAATTTTTTAAATTTAAATTAATTAGCATATGAAACCACAAAAAAAAAAAAAATAATAAAAAATAAAATAAAAAACGTGGTTAGGAAAAAAAAATCGTTGGCTGTTGTCTAGTGAAGAATTTATTGATTACAACAGCCGTACTTAAATAATTTTTTGTTGCCATATTGGATTTGTGCTCACTTCATAGAAAAAGTTAACGAATGGTTTTGGCAATAAAAATTAGTTTATTTTCCAGGATCAGTTATAGATCTCTTTCGATTGAATTTACTACAGTTGTTGTCCTGGTTAGTTTCAAAAGCTTCTCAAAAATCTGTCGTTCGAAGTCGATTTTAAGCTGTAGGTTCCGCCACTTATGGATAAAATTAACACACACAACATAAGTGGTATGATAAGTTAGATTGCAATCTGCAATTATGTTGTTAAAGTGCTTGACTTCAAACCCTATTAAATCTGTTAAAAATATAGAAGTTTTCAATAACAATTCCTCCAGATGCCACCATATTCCTTTGCCATCTAGAGATCAAAACACCCAGAGAGAAATTTACCGGAAGCTCAAGCACCTCTACCTCTTAAGAAAAAGCAAAATTGATAAGCAAAGTTCTGAACCACAAAACCTAGTACAAAAATGCAATACATTTCCAAACAAGATGTTAATTATAGTGCCTGCTACGAAGGACCAATCAGCTAATAATTTCGAAACACTTGTATACTGAAACGTAAACAAAAAGCCAAAAAGATAATAAGAATGTTTGCATTTCTATTTTTCAAGAAAGAAACGAAAATCAATTAAAAATTCTAAGAATAATGAACATTACTGAGATCTCAAGGGATTGAAACATTGTAAATGGGAAAGAGCATGTTATTATCGTGCATTGTCGAGGATTATTATTGTAGTAGGTTTCGGAATAGAATCATCATTGATGGGATGGTTTTGGTCCGTTTAATGCATACTCTTTACTCAGGATTATGACCTACTTTTGGACATCACTTATGTTGTGTGTATTCAGTTTTATGTATGAGTGGAGGGACAGATTTTTTTAAAAAGTTTTCATGGTAATTTTATTTACTCTCAAAGTTTTTGCCAGAAATCTACTAAGAGGAAATAGGCGAGGAAGTATTCTTATTGTTGGTTATTTCTGGCCTGGGGGTTTGAACCGAGTCCTCACTTCTAATAAGCCAATGCACTACCTACTAGAATACGGCAACTTCGGCATCATACTGATTTGTGTTTTGAGCACCAAAGGAAAGGAATTTTGGAAATACAATCCTTTCTAATCAAACCTGACCTAGCTTGCAATTTAAATTCTAATCATTCAATAAAATTTTCTATTCTATTCTCTATTAAAACATGGCAATAATTCTGCTTGTTTTTTAAAAATTCAAAAATATTGACTACAAAAAGAGAAATTCTATCGCAAAAATTGCTGTCAATAGCAAAAATATTTTCCATTTTTATTTTTTTTTTTTTCGTTTTTCTTTTAATAGAAAACAGGATGAAAAAAAATTTGTAAAAATTCTAAAAGATTCTTATGATAAAGTCAAAGGAAAATTGAACGAAAATTGAACAAAATGAGAAAAGCAAATAAAAGAAAGCCATAAAACACTTAGAAGTGATGAAATGTACAAGATTTTTTTATGCCATGCCATTGTAATGCTTTCGATGTTTTTTTGCAATTTTTTTTTACGAAAATTTTTTTTTATAAAATGCAATGAAATCTTAACACTATGAACATTACAAAAACAGAAAAAAAATTTTCCTGTTTTTTTTTTTTTTACAAATTTTCAATTTGAAGTTGGTGTGGTGATGGTGGTGGCATTATCATGATACAAATGTTCGAAAATCTTGATTCATTGATGTTCGAGTGAATTTCTTAACAATAAATTATTATTGCAAGCACTTGTTGTTATTGTTGTTGTATTTGTTTACATAAATTATTTATTTTGACCAAAAAGTACCGGGTATCTGTGCATATTTACATGTGAATATTGCTGATATTTTTTGGTCAAATGGACGTTGACTTCAAAAAAATATTTTTTTCTTTAGATTTTATTGTGCTTATTGTCGGTATATATGGGCATGGGTAAATGTGGAAAGTGTCTAAACTTATTTATTTAGTTTTTTTTTTTCTTTCTCTCTGTCTTTTTATTGATGCTGTCTGTTTTCGATAGTTCAGTTTTTTTTTCTTTTTCCTCTGCCAAATGACTTTTAGTTCATTTCTTGTTGATTATATTGTATGCCGAAGACGGCCAAATGGATGACTGTCTGGCTCTCTATCAGACCAGTTTGTCAGTTTAATTTATTTTACATTTGTAAGTAAGTTTCTGTGTCCATTGCTGTTTGTTTTTTCAACAAATGTTGTGTTTGTTTTTTAGAGAATTTAGGTTTCCTTTCCATTATTTAACTTTTTTCTTATAGATTTTGTACTCGTACTACTACTACTGCTCGTACTAAAAAGCATTTCTTTTTTCAATAAAAAAAAATACAGAAAAAAAAGCGATGAGAAAGTGCAAACAAAGTATTAAAATCAATTCATCTATTGAATGTACATCAACATCAAATATTGTTTATTAAAATCTCTGAAAAAAAAAAAATAAAAACTAAATACTCATAACACACTAAAATTCGTAATAAAATTTTGTACAAGCCATAGGCGGTCATAACGAAATGCTATACACTCTCTAAACAATCATAAAACGTGCACAACTGTGCAAATAAATCAGAAATACTTTATAAAAGCTAGTAAATGATAATCTGTAGAGCATTTTGATTAATAGCTATCAAATCATACCTTAAATATAATAGCTTGTAAGCTGGGACCTTTAGGTCTTTTAGTAGATAGGCTTAGTTGAGTGAAATATATGAACTCCACTCTCTACAGAAGGAGTTTATTCTAGAAGTGCGATTTGTAGTAGATCTAGCTGTGGTAAACAACCTTCTAAGGACAGCTTCTGATTTACAACTATTTCGTTAGGATTACTACCTAGCGCTTCTCCCATCATACAGGCTGTGTGTCTAAATTTTATACAACAGTGGCGAGACCTTCAGATTGTTGAGAAACTTTTCGTGGCAATTTTATTTTATTTACTCTCAGAGTTTTTACCACAAGTAGTAGCCCTAGCTGTGGTAAACAACATTCTAAGGACAGCTTAATTAAATTCTGATTTAGAACTATTTAGTTAGGATTACAACCTAGCGCTTTTCCCAACACACAGGCTGTGTGTGTAAATTTTATACGTGAGTAGCGGGACATTGTTGAGACACATTTTATGGCAATTTTATTTTATTTACTCCCAGAATTTTCATCAGAAATCTGTTGAGACTAAGTCATACACACATACTTAATTGGTCATTACAACCCTTTAGTCAGGATTACAACCTAGTTTCTCACATCATTTATGTTGTATTTGTTAATTTTATCCATAAGTGGCAGGACCTACTGTTTAAAGTTGTCTTCGAATGATGGATCGTTGAGCATCATTTCATGGCAATTCATATTTTACTTGCACACTTTTTGCCAGAAGATTGCTGAGAGAAAGAGGCGTAAGAAAATTAGTTTCGGATTTCATTTCGTTCGAGTTGTGTGAACTAATATTTGAACTACAGCCTTGCGCCCTAATAAGCCAACATACTAAATACATCCTAGACAACATACATACATAACTGGTCATTACAACCCTTTAGTCAGGATTACAACCTAGTTTCTCACATTACTAATGTTGTGTGCGTTAATTTTACACATGAGCAGCGGGACCTACTGTTTAAAAGTTTGACTTTGAACGACAGATTTTTGAAAAACTTTTCATAGTAATTTTATTTTATTTGCTCTCAGAGATTCTGCACGAAGATTGCTGGGATGAAATCGCCAAAGAAATAATTTTTTATGTTTCGGTTTTGTTGGAGATGTCTGACCTGGAGTTTTAACTGCGCTTTGCGTCGAATAAGCCAACTTATTACGTACTAAACTTAGTACGTATTACGACGACTATAATGATAATAAGGATAATGACAGCTTAATTCAGTTCGGATTTAGTCTCTTTAGCCAGGACTGCGACCTAGCTTCTCACATCATCCACGATGTGTATGTTATTTTTAGTTTAAAATCGACTCTGAACTACAAATTGTTGAGAAACTTTTCACGGCAATTTTTATTTGCTCTCAGAGTTTTTGCCAGAGGATTGCTGCGAGGAAGTTTGGGAATTAATTGTTCGAAAAGTCTAACCAGGGTTTGGAACCACAGCCTCGCACCTTATAAGCCAACACACTACCTGTAGAACGCGGACTTCCTAGAGCTTTTAAGTCTTATTGTATAGCGCCCTAATATTACACTCAAATACCGATCGTTTTTTTACCAACCATTACGTTTTTTTTTTATCATTTGACAACCAATACAATAAATTTAAAGCTAAGTTATCCATTATCGAAATATGAGTGTGTGTCTGTCTGTGTGTGTGTGTGTTAGAAAATATGTTAGAATTTCTATTTCATTGACAATTTTGTTTATTGTATGCTTTTTTCAAAATCATGTAAATCAATATTTACACTTTCATATGTATGTGTCATATAAATGTCAATGTGTCTGTGTGTGTGTGTGTGTGTAATCATATATTTCATGCTTCAAGTACCACGAATATCGCTCTTTTGAACTACATATGCATGGATATTCTAATTTTTTTTTTCTGTTTTACTCTTCTATTTCAGTTTTTCACTTTTTTGTTGTTTGTTTTTCCACATTTTTTTTTTCTCTGAAATTCAAATAAAATTTTTATGCTAAAAAAAATATATGAGTGAACATGAATGAGAAAGGTAGATGGTAGATGGTATGGTAGATGAGCATAAAAGAGCATAAAAACTAAGCATTTCACTAAAAATATAATTTTAAAATGTCATAAAGTTTAATAGATTTTTTAGACGGCAAAAACTAATATGAACGCTGACAGTAAACACTAGAATTTATTTTTTTTGTTGTTGTTTTTTTTAGTTCATTTCGTTTAGGTTTTTTTTGTTGTTTTTTCTGGGAAAAATATATCAAACAGTTGGTTTATCTCGTTGCATTGTTGATAAATTTTTAACACGGTGAAAGAGATTTTTAATATTTTATAAAGATTTTTCTTTCTTTTTTGTTTTCTAATATTTTTCATGTTTTTTTATTTTTTATTTTTAATATTTTGTGAAAGCAGTTCCTATTACAAAATGCATTACGAAATGGTTTGTTTTTTTTAGTTGGCAATGGGAATTTCTGGTCTCGCTCAATACTTTTGTGCACAGACTGTATTCGATTTTCATACTTAATAGTGCAGCCTTAGGTTGTTTGAACAGAAGATTAAATCATGGCAAATTTGAACTTTTATTCTCCAATCTAAGGCTTAAGATGTACATGGTGTAGTGGTCACCATACTTGATAATAAATCGAGAGAGTACGAAGTTTTGTAATTGGGAGAAGACGAAGAAATTCTTGTCATATTTGAAGAATTTTTAAAACCTAGTAGGTTTCAATTGCCTCGATGTAAACCATACAGTAACGTCTTGCCTGCTATTCTCCAGGGAGTATAGCATCGAAATCAAACATCGAAAGATAAAATAGAATCAACTGTTGCAACAAAATTGAGTTCAAATTCATGAATAGTACATCCAATAAAATAAAACCCAATTTTTTTATAATGAACACATGGCAACTCTATCATTCTAGAAATTGCTAACAACATTTTATTCAGTGAAGCTACTCTACTTATTTCAGCAGACATTGAAGACAAATCTGTAAAAGTCACCTGAAATATTTTAAGGTGATGAATTTAAGGCAGCAAGAAAAAAGAAAAGAATTTTTTAAATCCTATGGAGTAGCTGAGATGAATTTTTTGAAATCTTTGTAAGCAACAGCATTCAATCAACCATGGAAAACAGAGGATACCAAACCAAATAAAGCTAAGGGATTTTGTATGACTTATAAAAGTCGCCGTAGTCTAATAGGTTGTGGCCAAGGTTCAAACCTGAGGTCAGACAAACAAAAAGAACAAAAAGAAGTATGAGAAAATATTTCTTCGGTCACTGATTCTCAGCAGATTTCTGGCAGAAACTGTAAAGGCAAAATAAAATTGCCATGAAAAGCTGCTCAATAATTTGCTATTCGTAGTCGACATTAAACTGAAAGAAGTATGAGAAAATATTTATTCGCCGGCTTTCTACAGCAGTTTTCTGGGAAAAAAATGTGGTAGAAAATAAAATTTCCATAAAAAAAGTTTCCGACTAATTTGCATTAGTGGTGTGACATGCTGGGTTGGAATCCTAACTGAAGGGTTGTAAGAACTAATTATGTACATATGTATGTATGTATGTATGTATGTTTGTATATTTGTATGTATCAAATTTATGAAAAAAATTCTAGAGAAAGCAACATTTCTTTTCATAAATATCGCCTGAATATTTAAACATTTTAATTGTGAGTTTTTGAGCGAATGTTAAAAATTTAATGAAAAAAATATTTTTATTTTCGTATTTTTATTTTTTTTTTTGTTGAAAAATGTATTTTTTTCTATCGAAACATTATTATTTAAAAATGTTTCCATATGTATATCCATTTTGATTTACTAGAGCGTAAAATAAAAAATAAAAAAAAAATATTTTTGTAAACTTTTTATGACTATTTTTGACAGTGCGAGTATGCATGCAGCCAAACGTATAGAAAATAATTTCGTAGACTTATAAATAAACCCCTCATGGAATGTGACATAAACGTGTGTTACAATTTGGATTAAAAAACAAAAAAATATGAAACAAAACTATGCGTGATTATTATTTAAAATAAAGAGTAAAATGTTGCAGATTTTGATCGGCTTAAGCCGCACTTGCGTGGGCAACAATTGTTAAAAGAATTTGTTTAAACTTCACTTGTTTAGAAAAGTAGTACAATACAATAATGAATAGAGTGCTACTATGTGAGTATGTGTATTCTTAAACAAAAATTGATGGCAAAATTACAACACTGGTCTTCTAAAAAAACAATAACACCGCTTTCCCTCACATTATTCACTCTTATCCTCCACTCACTCACTCTTATCCTTCTATTACTTGCTTTTCTGTATTCCAATACATATCTGTGTGTGAAGGAACATCTCCTGAGTAAATTTATGGAAAAAAGAGGGCGTGGCATAATCTACGTAGAAGTACGTTAAAAGTATTTTCACTAAAAATGCGAATATAGGTTATGATGCTGATCTTAAAACAATCAAACACGTACAGGGTTAATGAAAAGTAAGGCGCTTACGACCATGTGAAACAAAAAGACTCGACTTTAATCGAATATATCTTGGAAAGTAGGGTAGAAAGAAGGTTGTATGCATGGCGATTAATACCCCGAATTTCTGACCTTAACTGAAACATCCTAAATAGGCTGAAAAGCCTTTTGTATTATCAAAAGTACCTCATTTCCTTTTAGTATATGCCCTTTTTAATTTTTATTTCTAGTTTCTATATTATACTACGTGTACTTAATTAATAAGCTGCAATACATTTAAAGAAACTCATTTATATGATTACGTATGTATGTCTGTCTTAATATTAGTCAACAGGTGTTTTAATTTATTGTATTTAAATTAAATTATTGCGTCTTGGCACTTTGTCACACTACGCTTATGACAAAGTTTTTCAATATTAACCCTTTAAAGGCTTAAAAAAATTTTTATTAATGTGATATAAATTGCTTATTTGCCACATTCACGAGGGTAGATTTAAGCTGTCTCACGTTAAGAATAAAATGGCATTTGAAATATGTATTGTTTCTAATGATTTCAGAGATGGGTATACAAAATTCGTTTCAATCTAAGAACTATGCACGTTTAACAACACCATGGAAACCTAAGAGATCAGCAAAAAAATTTGAACCGTGATAACTGTGAGGAATTTCTGTCTAAGGATTGTTGTCAGTTCTAGAAAGAATTTCAAAAATTTCTATTTTAAAAGTTATCGTAGCCTAGTAGGTAGAGTGTTGGCTTAATAGAGGAGAGATCGGTTCAAATCTCAGGTCAGACAAATTCGGCGACTTCCTCTCAGCAGATTTTTGGCAAAAGCTTTGGAAGTAAATAAAATTGCCATGAAAAGTTTCTCACAAATTTGTAGTTCGGAGTCGACTTTAAACTGTAGATCCCTCAAGTCTTGTATAAAATCAGCATACACTATATAAGTGGTGTGAGAAGTGACGTCATAATCCTGACTGACCAATTGTGTGTGTATGTATGGATGTATTTCTATTTTAAGAACTTGTATTAGTAGTAGAATTTCAATTTCAAGAAATGAATTGAAGCAGGGAGACACGTAGAACTTTTCTTTTCTAGTTCCTGATTATGTGCTTTGTAGTCGCCGTAGTCTAGTAGGTAGTGTGTCGGCTTATTAGACGAAAGGCCATTGTTCGAATCCCCGGTCAGACATCAAAGACGAAATATGAAAAAAATATTTCTTCGGCGGTTTCCTCTCAGCAGATTTCTGGCAAACACTCTGAGAGTAAATAAAATTGCCATGAAAAGTTTCTCAAAAATCTGTCGTTCGGAGTCGGCTTTAAACTGTAGGTCCCGCCACACACGTATAAAATTAACACACACAACATAAGTGGTGTGAGAAGCTAGGCCGTAATCCTGATTAAAGGATTGTAATGGCCAATTATGTATGTATGTATGAATATGTACTAAAAATCGTATGTAAATCGCGGTCAACAAGCTGAATCAATGCCGAAGCTTAAAACTCATAGCTCTGAGGTTAACCACTGTATTTGTAGGACCAGAAGGATCCCTTTTATTTCATTATTATCGTACGTATGACAACGTATTCGAATCACAAGAATTAGTCTGATGGCACTTGATGCACTTGTGTTTCACTTTTAGTTTTAAGTTTATAAAATTTTTCTTTTTTTTGCATGTAAATGCTAGAAATATGCATTGAAAAATAGGAATAAAAACGTCAAAAGATTCGAACTTTGCCATTTGCACGTAATAGTGTTTCAGTTCAATATATAGAACACAGGCATTTAATTTAAAGCGTTTATTGGCAAAGTCCATTTCATTACAAAACAACACAGAATTTTGTTTTTTTTTTTAATTAAAACATTTTTCGAGTGTATTCATGTAAGTAAAACACAGTTAATAATGCCAAGTAAGCAGGTAATATTTCAATGTATTAGTGAGACAATTGCAAAATTTCTAAAATACTTTCCAGAGAGCCAAAATAAAGATCCAGTTGCTCATGTTGCAATGAACGGATTTTTTCTTCTCATAAGAAGAATTGCTTGTTAAAGCGTTTATTTTGCAAAGATTGTTTTGAAATATTTTTCTACAACAAAAAATCTGTATTAAAACGAGAGAGAGAGAGAGGGAGAGAGAAAGAGAGAGAGAGAGAGAGGTAGAGAAAATCAAAAGAGAGAATAAAAAATATCAGATTTTGTAATTGAAATTTAATTACAGCCCTTTTAGAGATGACTGACTGACTGGCAAAAACGATAGCTGCAATTGCAACAACAACAGCAAACACAACTAATTGTCACGAACAATTTAAAATAAAGAAAGAAAATTACATTGAAATGACAACATTTGTTTTGTTTTGTTTTGTTTTATTTTGTTTCATTTGAATAGCTTCAAATTATTTGTCGTTGCAATAGAGTTGCAATTAAAACAAAAATTAACTGCCATAACTGATTGCTTTCATAGACAGAATGTATGCTACAGACTGCACGACAAATCAATTTTTGTTTATAAAATAAGGAAACCAATCATTCAAGGTTTAAATATTTCAAGGTTTTACTTATTAAAACTCTTCGATACGGGTGAAGGGTAATAAATATGCCGTAAAAAAAATCAAGGTCTCTTTAACAACCACCTGACACCTTAATTAATATTATAAACAGGCTTTTTGGTCAATTGCATCAGTATTTATTGTGAGTAAATTATTTGCAAAAATTTAAATTGAATTTTGCATTTAAATTGCATTATAAATAAATCAATAAAAGAATGATAATGATAATGCTATACAATGTATAGCTTAAAGCCTTTTGCAACATGTTGCTAAGCAAACGAAGCTGTAAACATTCGGTAAATTATTCATTTGGAAACACCACAATAGCTCGCTAAAGGTGAGAGTGTATTGTAAAGATTGATCTTAGGAAAGAACAGAGTAGACGAACTACAATGTAGTCTAAGCCTTAGAAAGGGTGTGAGTATAAAACACAGAAAACACCAAAGCATTCAAATCCAGGGCTTTCAAAGTCAACTATAAACCATAAAACGTGTGCGGTTTGCTTCCTTTGATGTACTATAACAGGCCAGACCCATTTGAAGCTTTGAAAAGTAAAATACAAAGTAAAATTAACACAGTAAAGCTATTAAATTATGCCGAAATTTACACATTTCGTTGGTTCTTTAGATACCATTTAACGCTTATAAATTGTAAGTACAATGACTTCCACATACGTTCATACTTATGTGTATTTGTAAACATGATAAAAATTCTATTCAAGCTGTGTATTTAATTTGTTTTTGAAAAGGAAATTAGAACTTGAGAGACACTTGTATTTAATTTTTTTATTTGACTGTTAAATGTTAATAATTTCTTGTGATATGTTTAAGCAAAGGCAGGAACACTTGTAATAAATATTTTTTGGAAGCTTTTAATATAATTTTTTTTTCACTTTTGGCTTTTCTTTACAAGCTTTACAAAACACTTGAAATCTTTTTTTTTTTTTTTGGAGAATTCAATCCTTTAAGACTCTTATTTACCCTTAGAGCTTAGCTGATATGAATTTTAAATTAAACGTTTTCGTATATAATTTTTCCAATTCTAAACACACATGCAAGCACACATACACAAACACTAATGAAGTATTTATAATTGTATTGAAATTTTTGTTTGTTTTATTTCGTTTTTTTTATCATTTTACAAACACATTTTTTCTGAGTGTATTGGTATACTTAATTAAAATTTTTTTTTGTTTTTCTTTTTCAGTTATTTACAGGTAAATGGAAAAAAGGTTTTATTAATGTTATTTTACACAAATATTTATTTACGTTTAGCCATAAATTAGGCGAATTAAACAATAAAACGAACAATAAAAAAAAAATTTAAAAAAAAAATTGATGACAACCACAGAAATTTTTCGTTGTTTTTTTTTCTCGCGAGTTGGGGTTAAAGAAACGTTAAAACACTTTTTGCTTAAAAAGCCTTGATTTTTTTTGATGTAACTTTTTTTAAATTTATTAAGCAATGAGGAGATAATATTTGGTGGATTCACAGTTTAAAAATATAATTTCACTTCAATTTCACTTTTTGTTTTTTTTTTTTTTAGAAATTCTTTACATTGCGCCGGGTTTTATTCTAGATTTTATAAGGTAGTAACGTTGAAACTTTTTCCGTTTTGTTACGGCTTTACAGCTTTAGAGAGCTTAGCTTTAACTTGCATTTAAATTATTAAATAATAAACATAGAAAAATTTTAAAAGAAATGAAAAATTTATTAAAAAAAAAAAAATATTAAACACCGACTGCAATCGCTTACGCTTTATATGGCGTAAAAAATGTGAAACGACGTTTTTCAACGAGGAAACAGCAAAAAAAAAAAATAAAAAAATTTTTTAACGAAGAACAACGAAACGATCGACAGACAACAAGTGACGATTTCAATTTCAGGTAATAACTAACAGATACAAAATAAATTTTTCTGTCTAATACCCTCCGCCTTCGAAATTCAGTACTTCACAGCAATAATAAATAAATAAATACCGAAACAAAATACAACAACAACAACAACACCGCCAACAACAACAATAAAAGACAATACAAATGAACGACAGCGGCAGCAAAAATTAAAATTAAAAAAAAAAACAGAAAAAAACTCAGAAAAAAAAACTTAAAACCATACATTGAACGGAGAGCCATAGCACGGAGCGAAGTGGCCTCTGACAATCGAATGTGAGAATAAGCTTTACACGTTTTAAGTATTTTGTCGTTTTAGACACATTTTTTTTTATTATTCACCGTATTCTTTTACACTGTTTCCCAGTGTAAAACCAAATCAGATAAAATGTGTTCCGTGTTGCATGAGTTAGACAACTAATGGTCACTGATGTGGCATTAATTTTCTGCCTTAGTATCAAGGAATTGCAAGATTTTTCTATTCTTTTGGAAGACAAGCTGAAGATTTGTCAATTAGAGATGTATATAATAATGGCAGATTTCAATCATATTACAGCTTATAACAAGCCTAGAAGTAGAATTTATTCCACTCCATAGCCCTTAACTACTTGTTGATCTCTATGACTGCAAAAAAAATTCGAAAGTCAGTTCAAAGACCTTTCAAACAACATGCAATTTACATCTGACTTTTCAACTTGAAAATGGTATTTTATTTTTTTCGTCTGTCAAAATAGATTGAAAGTTATCAGTCAAGAAAGAGCGATCACAATTCGTAACTAGAAAAAGTCTTTCTTTCCGCCATGAACTTTGGAAATGTTGTTGTGATCACCACCGGCTTTTCTCATACCAGCTGCAATAACAGAATAGGCCTCACTAGAAATCCTTTTTAATACAAATATGTTGTATTAGATCCATGGATGGCGGGGGGAGTCTGAAGCCTATTAGCTGCCATCACTTATAAAGGAACTTGTGCGCAATTACTAGCAACAACTTTTGAACAACTATCGGACTAAGCTTTAGGTTTAGGTTAGAGGGCATGTACTTGTCAAAAGAGACAAGTACACTACCCGGACGTCAAGTTGTACAAAACGTCCTTAAAATGAGAGGATAAAAGGGGCAATAGAAAAAGGAGATTAAGTAGGGAAGGAAGAAAGACCAAGGTTAGTCGAACATTCTTAAATAAGTGCTTCATCTTCTTTCTCGCGACAGTTACTAAAGGCTAATAGCCATAAAACATATTTCTAGCATAATGACAATTGTAGCGATTATTGTATACATTCCCTATGCCTCCATAAATTTTTTAAATTTTTATTAATTCATAAAGTAATAGAGAACAATAAATTTAAAATTTATTTTACAAAATTTGCAAGTTTCCTTAATGAAACTTACTTAGAAAACCAGTTGTAACATTTTCTAGAGTGATAGGGTTGCCATATTTTAAAATATATTGGATTATTATTATGATTATGGTGAGAAACCAGCAGTGCTTGCTATCATATTCATTGTTGCCAACATACTCTCGGAGTCAGCAAAGTTTAGATTCTTTTCGAAGGACCAACATGATCTCTATTGTTTTGAAATTTGAGAAACCACAGTGAAAAACTATTCGTCTTCAGATTTACTTAAACCTCTGAGGTTTGGTTTTGTAGTTAAATCCACCTTTGATTATTCGAAACAAAAATATTCAATTTGAGGAAGAAGTGTGCTTTCGGCCATAATTTATTTTAGTATTAGAAAATTGCAAGAGAGTATATTCCGAACCTTTATTAAAAGATCAGGCCAATTAGTTATTTGAAGCATTATTGAGGATATGGAAAGCCATATTCTGTGCATTAATTGTGTTTATAAGTGACAGAACAATTTCACGGTCAATGCAAATGATAGATTTTGGAAGTAATTGCATGAGAATTTACTCCCAGACTTTTTGCCAAAGGCTGCTAAGGGGAGGTTAGGTAAGGCAATAAACTATCCACCAAATTATGGCGATCACATGTGAATGCTAAGTTTTAGTTTTTGTCTACCCTGTGGATCTACGATAAACACTTGTGTTGTTTAGAATTCTGCTGCAAATGATACCTGTTCACTGCAGGTACTAGTGAGGAAAAATATACGTACACTTAAGACCAATAGAAGAAAGTCTCTGAGTTCTAAAATATTTGCTCCGAATCCTCCGGCTCAAACCCTCTGTTATTAATTTGTATGAAAATGCCTTAAAAATACTTGGGAAATTTTTCACATACATTTTGATCTTCTAAAATAGCTTGTCCTAGAGATTAGCTAGTCTAGGTAAATAGATTAGATACACCCAAGAGCCACTAAACAAAATAAAGTGACACTGAGTTCCTTAGTTACCGAGTGCAAGTGACGTGCGAAATGGTGTAATTTTTATTTAATTGTTTATTATTTTTAAAAAAACAAAATTAAATAAAAAGTATTGAGTTATTTTGTTGCTTTAGTTTTAAAAACAATTTTTTTCAATATTTTCCTCAATATTTTGTTTTTATTTTTTTTTTTTTAAATTTTCTATTCGTTGACGAATGACATGCTGAAATGAAAAATAAAGTACTTGTTGTACAAATGTGACGTTTAAACTAAAGGTTGTCAATGCTGGCATCGTTAGTGCTAGTGTTCCATTGCGTTTTGGTTCAATAACGCCATACACTCACTGGCAATACACTCACGGCGCTCACAGCGAATTGTGTTAAATTTTCAAAGAAAAAAAAAAAAAAAAAAAAAATTTAATATAAAAATAAGTAAAACAACAACAAAAAAACAATACAACAAGAAAAAGAATTAAATAATTTAAACAATGAATAGAACAAGAAAAAGAAAGAAAAAAGAGCAACGCATAGAATTCATTTAAAATTCTAAAGCGTTAAATACCATACAAAACGATCATGATAATAATGATCATATTGATGTTGATGTTGTTGATGAAACGTCACAAATATCATTATGATCGAAAGTGACAAATAGATTATTTGACGTAAATTTGTTTTCTTATTGGATTTCAATTATTTTAGAAAAATTTTTACAGTTTTGCAATGAAAAGTAAAAAAAAAAATTAAAGAAAAAAGAAAAAAGAGAACAAAATTAGAAGAAAAAATAGAAAAAGGTAAACAAAACTTTACTTATGTTATTTGTTCACAATAATAAATTTATTTATTTAAAATAATTTATGTACATATGTACGTTGTTATTGTTGTTGTTGTTTTTTATGACTTTGACAGCAATCACATGTTTTTTATTTCTTCTTCAATAATTTCTGCTGCCTGCTGTCTTAATGTGTGTTGGTATGACTTTTGCATGTCTTTTAAACTGTTTAGTGTCATGAGTATGGTTAAAAGCCATTTTAATTGTCTGAAAGATCAGTTAGCGTGTTTTGCTTTTAGGATTTATTTTAATTGTTTAATTCCATGTAATTATTAATTTAATGGTTTTATTATTTCAAATAAAATTTAAATATTTTTACCAGCATTCAATACGAAAAATTTTAAACAATTTGTTTACAATTTTTGCCATTAAAGTCGGGTTTAGTTAAAGGTACCTTTAGCTGAAGGCAACTGTAAAGTTATCTTTAACTTATTCTTGTTATTACAAATTACAGATAAAATAAAGTTAACATTATCAAAAATATCGCATCGTCGGAGCAATGTCGATAAAACTGTTCAGTTAAACACTACTTTTTTTTTTTTTTATATGACAAGTTGCCATATTGAAAATAATGTATAATATGGCAAGTTCAGCCATAAACTTAACTTTAAAAGTTACCGGTAGGATGATACTCCCCTTAAGCTTAACGCTCTACATCTATCTTATTGGCCAAGTTAATATCTTTCCTTTAGTTAACGACAAGTTGTAATAATGGTCCTTAGTAGTACATAACATAATTGGTCACTACAATCCTACTTTTTTAGCATTACAACCTGGTTTCTTAGACTACTCATGCTATGTGTATTAATTTTATGCATAAATGAAGGGAACTACAGTTTAAAGTCGATTCCGAACGACAGATTTTTGACAAACCTTTCACGGCAATTTTATTTACTCACAGAGCTTTTTCCAGAAATCTGATGAGAGGAAGTCGTCGGAGAAATATTTGTTGGAGATATTTGACCTAGGGCTTGAACCATGGCCTCACGTCTAATAATTTAACAGGCTACCTACTAGACTATGGCGGCTACAATTATTGGTAGTAACGTATTTAAAAAACGTCAATACATACAGTGAGCGTCAAAACAAACTGTACATTAATAAATTACCGTTATTTTTATTTTAAAATTCTTTCATAAACAGTTTTTAAAATTAAAAAAAAAAAGCAAAAAAATTTTTCAAAAAATTTCGGAATATTGTCAAAATTTTTCTGGCACTCTCCTTAAATGGTATAAGTTGAGTTAGTGTACAGATTTTTTAGACACTCACTGTAGATTTGCCAAACTGCTGTACCTTTCCCCAGTATTATGCTTAACTCCTTTATATTTTAATTCAATTGTTCCTGAAATCAAAATCTTAATTGTTCATTGCTTGGCGCCAATTTAATTGATTTACAGGCCAATTTTTTCATTTCTTTTGTTTTTGTTTTCATGTATTGAATACAAAAATATCTTCTGAAAAACTAAATGCTGAATGTAAAATGCTGTTCTTAAAATTCATATTTTCAATCTTTTCAATTTCAATTTCATTGTGTTAAAAATTTTTATTTTTATACCAAGGGACACTACACAACCACAAAAAAAAAAAAAAAAACACGAAAACAGATGCCCATTTTCAAAAGCTTGTATTGTACAATGCTTTCATTGGCTAAAGAAAACAAACAAAATCAATAATTAAAAATAAAAATAAAAAATTTAAAATCTAGACAAAAAATATTTTACATTCGCATTAACATTCTAGTCCATACAGGAAGAACGCCCCTAATTAAGCGAGATAGAGAGAGAGGAAGAAACCATTCTATTATGCACTGCAACAGTAAATTTGGTGGGGCCAGACAATATCAATTGTAATGACGCTTAAAGCAGCAGTAATTTATATGAGAATTCAAACACACAAATAAAATTTTATATCGTATTAATAAACAGAATAATATTCGTAATTGAAAACAATCATTAAAAATCTGATTCAATATTATTGTTGTTATTTTTTTTCTTTCCTTCTCATTTTCTTTATTTATTTCATGGAGCTTGAAAAGCATGGAAAAGTCTTCTCTGCGAAATACATACTCAACAGTGTGTTAATGAAAAATCAAAGTTTCGAAATGTTTGCTAAAGAAAAAACTCAAAAAAATTTGATTAAAATTTTAATGGCGGCAATTAAATTTTTAATTGATTTATAAACATCAAAACAATTAATTTTTAATTGAGTTTTCAAAACAATTATGATCAAACGAAAATCTGTGGAACATAAATAGGAATTGTTGCATAAAATACTAGAAAAAAAAGTGTTTTTTCTCTCCATTTCAGTCATGAGGTATCAGAAGAACTGCAAATGGCTACGTAGCAGAACATAAGCAGCATAAATCTTAGCTGGCATTAAAGATTGAAGAAAACCAGCTCATTTGAATTTGGTATTCCTGAAAAGATGATAAGACTACGTAGATTTATCCTAACGACGAGATCAAAGCATACATAAAATAGCGACGAACCTTTGCGAATCATTCTTTGCAACATGGGGCTTGTTGATTCCTTTGTTTGTTAAAGTCTGGCGAGACTGTGTAGCAGCTGTTTTGCTGGACAAAATTAAAGCAAACGATTCAAGAAAAAATGGTTTAAAATGAAAACTCACTGAAGGTGTAGACCACTGTTGAGATGTTTATCTTATGTACAAGCACGACTCGACATAGCAATGCACGATATGAACATCAGGTTAACTCTTCAAACCGAAAGAAGATTCTCATGCCGTGTCACAAAAAGTTCTAATTACAACGAACTATTCTTAAATCACCACTCACTTCCTAAGAGGCTAACTCGAGATTGGTATGGACAGATTGGCTTGGAAGTAGTATTGTGTTGGCTGATTAGATGTGAGGCTATGGTGCAAACCACAGCCTAGACATCTCAATAAAAGGAAATACGAAAAAATATTTCTTCCAAGATATTCTCTCAGCAATCTTCTGGAAAAAATTCTGAGAACAAATGTGATGTTAAGCTGCTTAGAAATCTGTCTTTCGGAATCGACTTTAAACTGTAAGTCCCGCTGCTGGTGGATAACATTAACGCATGCAACATGGGTGGAGTGAGAAGTCGTCATTCTAACTAAAGGGTTGCAATGCCAACTAAGTAGGTAAGCAAGTACGTAAGTACGATGACTTTGCCACACTGTGTCATAGTCCAGAGACTATCAAAATACTCAACTCCTGTGTGGTTGATTCATGATTGTTGTGGCTCTTTTTTGTAAAAGTAATCCAGTTGTACGAGCTGAATAAAGTCATCCATTGCTAGACCTCAGGTCATGTGGAGTTTAAAGGAATACGTAAGCAGATGGCGTTGCTAGCAAATGAGCTCTCAATCTGCTTATGCGGACAATACTGATGAGTGAAATGGGAAAAGAAGTTTGAAAACGTCAGAAGTGGTTGCTTTCACATTGTTTTTCCGAGAAAGACAAGATAAAGAGAATTGGAGATTCTTCTTCAACAAGTCGATTACTAGGGATTTGAATTTTCTATCAGAATATCCAGAAATAATCTAAGTATAGTACACGGCTTTCTGTCGGGGTATTGTATAGTAGGCTTAAGGATTATTTGTAGACTTTGGAAATCGCTTAAAGTCCAATATGTGACTTCTATGTTAGGGAGGAGGACTCACCAGAACACATACATTTACTGCGATAAAATTGTTCGAGAGTGTTTGAAATTATAACGAACGTTTTTGTCACTGCCCTTGTCACAGCCATTGCACGCTCGAGATTTCAATATTTTAAGGAGGATTGCGTCCGCTAGACATAACTCATCTCAGAGGCAAGCAGCGGAAAAATTAAGCAAGTTTGTATCCTCAATGCTGAGCCTACTTAATGGTTTAGGTTTAAAACCGATGGATACTAGACCTTGTACCACATGGCCGATCTACTACACTTCAAGCTACGTACCCACCTACAAAGCGGACTATAATTAAACTTGACTTATTGTTTTGTAGCCTAAAATTTTATTTTTTTTCGTCTTATTTATTCACTGCGTTTATCTTCGAGGAATATTTCTTTTCTTTTTTTATCAACTTTATTTTTCGAGTGTAATTCCCTGTGATTTGTATGTCTCTGCTGTTCTGTCTATAGGCCGTAATGAAGTGCTTCTTTTCTATGGATTTGTTTTTTTCCACCACTTTTCTTAATTTTTTTGTTGTTGTTGCTGTTGACTTCATTAAATATGCGTGTCACATTTTTTCCAATAATTTGTTGTTCTTATTGTTTTGACTACAATTTCGTTGTTATTGTTGCATTTATTTATTCAAAAATATTGTGCTTTTTGCTGTTGTTGTTGTTGCACTATATGTGCACAAGTATTTATGTGTGCATGTTAATGTTTGTATAGGTTTTTCTTTTTTCCAATTTGTCTCTCTTCAATACTAGATAGAATACGAATAATTGTGACGATCATCCGTTTGGGAATTTTTTTCTTTCTTAGTTTAAACACCACCATGTGAGTGTAATTTTTGTTGACTTCTTTTCAATTTCAACGCACCTTTTTTACAGACGCACCCAGTATTTATTTTTCGTTGTTGGTTTTTTGTTGGTTTTTTTTGTTGGTTTTTATGTTTCTGTTTAATTTATCTTCTTCTAAACCATATTTTTTTGTTTTGTTGTTGTTGTTGTATTTGTATTTGAATCCAAAAACAAATAATTAAAACTTGACACTTTGTTGTCAAGGGAAAAAATATCATAAAATTTGTTGTTGTTGCAGTTTTATTTTTGTTTAAATATTGCCATTCCATTAATAACTAACCGTAATTGAATTTTCTTTAAATAATTTCTAAAAAATTTTTTTTTATTTATTTTCAGTTTCATTTGCGGTTTTTGTTCTATGTAATGAAATAAATTGGAAAAAAATTAAACGTAAATGGGAAGTATAGCCATAGAAAATTCTTCATTAAATATATTACAGCCACTCAGCTGTTAATAATTTTATAAACAAAACGGATGTCGCGAAAGGCATTGTTCTAACACAGTATTAGCGTAGTTAGGCATTCAGAAGGAGAATTATTGAGCCATTGTGACAAAGAAAATTAGAAACTGGTCACCAATTGGAAACAGAAAATAGAGTTAGAGGTCGCCAGTGTAAGGGAGAAAGAGGTTAAAGAAGTTAGTTGAAGAAGGAAAGAATTTGGAAGATTGAAGAGAAAGAAAAGAAAAGTGAGTTATCCCAAGATAACATAATGTCTTACAGATATCTACCATGCTATAGATATCCCTCTAGCCAATCTATTCCATTTTCTAATGATATTATATCCTCAAGCTTTCCTATGGGTTCACCAGTCCCTTAATAAATCGACTACCTAGACATTTCTGGCCACACGAACAGTGGCAAACTACCTCCACCTAAAGAAATCAAAGATTTCCCTGCTCTATCTAACAAAGCTAGAGAGAACTTAGGCCGTAATCCTTACTGAAGGGTTGTAATGGCCAATTATGTATGTTAAGTGTATCCAACAAACTCCTCAATAGCTTTCATATCCATCCAAGATATGCTTAGGACATGTTTCGTTTTCGTTTAATAGAGCTTTAGCCAAAATATTCTTGCTAATCTACAGTCCGCTTTACATTTCCAAGCACGATAGATGATGAGCGAATCTAATCTTTACAATATAATTCCAAAGGCAAAGCTTATTTGTGGTTCCAACAATTTCTTTCCTGTTTGAGATGCCAAGTAGAATTATCGGAGAAAAATCCGAGAGGTTAAGAAGTCAAAATGAAGTCCGGAAAAGGCTTTGCTACACGTATTTTCTATTGAAATAACAAAGAAAGAACCTTGGTGGCTGTTTCGCTAGGCGTGCAGAGTTTTTAAAGATGTTATGTAGATACCCTATAGCCGATCACAATCGATGGTAATGAAGGCTGACTATCCAAACAACTATCCAACATTATGTAGACTGAAGACCAAGAAGGATTATAGTGTCCACGGTCTACCCGTTTACCTGTTTAAGATCGGAAACAATGACTTATTAAGGTATATGACTTATTAAGGTATATTTACACCGTCTGGTAACTACTTCACCGCATCACGTTCTCGTAGAAGGAAAAAGCCGAAATCGGAATGGAAATATCAAGTTTAAAATGAGATTTCCAAACTTGATGTAAGAAACTAAGGAAGTTTGGTGATATGGCCACTGAACTAAGAAAACATTTTGTAAATCCCCTTTCTTTTCAGCTTCACATTCTCTTCTGGCGTATACTTCCCCTTCAACTCTCTTTTAAATATTAAAAAAAAATTCGAACAAATTTCTTAAAGTGTAACTACTCGCGTCAATTTACTTATGCACTCTAGAAACAAAAACAAAAACAACACACAGAAAAAAAGTGTTTTTTCCCCCATTATTTATAATTATTATTGAAGAGTAAAAACCTCATAATAATAATTGTTGTTATTATTGTATCGTGTATGTTTTATTCTTTACAACTCTCCAATTACTCATACGTTCGTTTACTCGCACTCGCACTCGCAGTTACTCATTTACTTACTGGCAGTTGTACTTAACACAACTTAATAATAAGTTTTCTTCAATCCATTATTTGTATTCAAATTTGTTTTTTTATTTGTATTTCCAATAAGTGTTCACGTATTTGTAGAAGCTGTATGCCTGTATTTTGTATTTTCCATTAAAAAGTTTAAGGTCTTGTGACTTTTCTGTTTGATGTTCATTGTTATTGTTGTTGAAATAATTATTAAATGTATGTACTGCAGTATGTAACGTATCGTATCGTATCGTATCGTATTTAGTTACTCTCTTCATTATTATGATGTTGATGAGAGACTAGGCTGTTTTCATAGGCAGTGTATTTGATTTGTAGTAAGCAGAGGCTGTAATGTGGGTCTGCTGGATTAGTCTCTGTGGCCTATAATGCTTTATTAAATGAGGTTCTGGAACCAGTACGGTGTCTTTCTCGAAATCTTCCTATCGTATGTTAATAGAAAAGGTATTGTTAATCGATAACAGGGCAGGATGAAGGTAGTTTTTTATTATCTTTTTCCCTTCCTAGTCCTTGTGGATCTTTATAGTCCTTCAGTGCACTAAGAATCAGTCACAGAATCAATCACGCTAAGACGTCAAGAACGCCTTTTCCATTTGGGGCGGCATATTTACCAAATATGGTGTTGAAATGGTTTACTTTCCTAGATTAATAAACCAGGATATATATTCGGTAGTAGTCGCCGTAGACTAGTAGGTATTGTGTTGGCTTAATAGACACAAAGCCACGGTTCACATCTCAGGTCAGACATTTCCAATAAAACAAATATTTCTGATGCAACTTGCTTCCCAGCAGATTACTGGCAAAAATTCTGGAGTTTAAATAAAATTGCCATGTAAAGTGTCGCAAAAATCTGTTGTTCGGAGTCGACTTTAAACTATTGATCCCGTCACTCACGTATAAAACTAACACCCACAACATAAGTTGTGTGAGAAGCTAGGTTGTAACCTTGACTGAAGGGTTGTAATCACCAATTGTGTACGTATGTATGTATTTATGCGATTAAAACAAATATTTTAGAAGCAGTATAAAACCGTGCTGGAATAAATAATAGGGACAATTACTCTTTTTCTCAATAATTAACGTAAAATTTGGTCTACGCAGCTTGAAATCAAACTCAAACTAAAATTTCTAAGAATATAAGCGATAATCATGTCCTGCAGTAATCTTTCCGATTTAACCACCCTGTGCTTTTAAAGTTCTTTGATTTGTTAATAAGTTACTGCCCCACTCAAAAATTTGTCAAATAGTTCATGCAACAGGTAACGGAAAAAGTCACTTTAAACTTCAGGCGTTTTCTACAAAACTGGCCAATATTCAAACTGTGGCCACTATTCAAACATAACGTGATTATGGTGATTATGGTTGTCATAATCCATTTATTGTTCAAGGAACTGATGAATTGAGGACACACAAAACATGAGCGATTGTGACTACATTGCATGAGAAGTTTCCAGAAATGCTAATTTGACCGCTTGACATCGAAGGCTCTGTAATTTGATACAATTGGAATATATTTGCGAGGCGACGTCAAACACCGTGTCTATGCAGATAACATTCGTGAAGTTATCACCGAGTTATTGCACAAAATATGCAAAAGAGTCTTCAAAAATTATCTACAAAACTTGACTGCTACAACCAATCCTTAGAAGGCCCTTTAAATGTCATTGTGGTGGTCCTAACGTCTGCGGAGAAAAGGTTGGTCATAACAGTCCTTCATTGTGAGCCGTTACCTCAACTTGGAGAACAAATTAACATGTATGGACGAGAAGTGTTACTAATCTTGATTGCGGTACTCAATTTAATGATTGTAAGTCTGCCAACTTGTTTGCATTTTAGTTCTACGTTTATTAAATTTTTTTCTGAAGATCATCTACGGATACTTTAAATAAGGAATCAAGAAAAATAAAAACGAAAAATAACGACCACAACATAATTTTTTATCACTTAAAATACCATAAATTATTTAAAGAGCCTCGTTAATGAGGGCCACTTATCGCACACTCAATAAAAATAATGCATTTAAGCTAAACTGTATACTGTATACGTACATATGTACGTCACAATTAAATACAGGCGCCTCTCTCTAATACACAGGCTTACAAACAATTTAAGTTTTTTTTTTCTGAAATTTATTGAATGAATCAAGTACGAGTACAAGAGGAAATATTGAAAAAAAAAATGCCGACAAAATTCAATTTTTAAGTAAAAAAAAAAAAAAAATTAAAAAAAGATCATAAAATCTGTCAACATGGCAAAGAGAAATTTTCAAAAACAAATTATTTTTATATGTGACTCTGATGCTTGTGTTTGTTTTTGTTTTTCTTTTCGCCTGCTATTGCCTGCTGTCTTTGGTTTACTTAAAGCATAAATAATTTATGTTTTAATTTCATTGTTGTTGTATTTATCTACTAATACATTGTTGTTGTTGTTGTTGTTGTTGTTTTTGTTAATGATTTTTGTTTATTTTTCCTTCCTTCTCTTATCGTTTAAGTATTTAAACAACAACAATTACCGCTAATATTTAGTGTCGTGAGTACATGAGTTCGTTTGTTTCTTTATCCCCCCTAAAAAGACAGTGAGAGTTTATCGAAGAAAAATAAAAACGTGAGATCCGTTGCTTTATGTATTTACCCTGAAATGTCAAAGGTGGAAATTTCTAATTAGTGAAGAATGACGGTAAATGCTTGAGCATTTAAACAAAGTGTTTGAAATAGTCCCCCAAAGACACGATTAATGGTATTAAAACCCATGATCTTAGTGGTTAACTGCTGTCGCCAAGACGTGAAATTAGTTTTTCTTGAAACTCTCATGCAATAAAACCAATTTCAAGTACATATATACATACATACATACATAATTGGTCATTACAAGTCTTCTGTCACAACACTTTTATTGTATGGACCTACAGTATAAAGTCCACTATGAAAGACAGATTTTTAAAACAAATTTAGAGTTTGCTGAGAGGAAGTCACCAAAGAAATGTTTGTTCGTTTTGTTGGAAATGTCTGACCTGGGATTTGAACCGTGGCCTAGCGTGTAATAAGCCAATACACTACCTACTAGACTACGGCGACTATTTTAAGGTACTACACCGAATGGCTGGCACATTATACAACTTTCAATTGCAAATCAAGATAGAAAGGGTTTTCATACGTTCCTAGCTTTCTCAATTAACAATAGCGCTTCTTCCACAATTTTGACAACCATAATCTAGACTATAATGAGCGCCAAGAAATCATTTTTTCCGATTACTTTTCTTAATAATTTTTCGGTTTTTCGAACTCCAAATCTGACAATTTTTTTATTAACGTAACTAACGAGCAAGAAGGGAACCTCATCACGAAAGAAAATTTTTTTCACAAAATCTGGCCAGTTGTTCAAGCATCCAATTAGCATGTCTATCCATTGTGAGTGGTCAATCAGATTCAAGATTTACTTGAGTTGTACTTTGTATGGTTAAGATATTCCTAAGACCACATGCCGAGGAGGACGCAGATTTATAAAAAAATCGAATTATCCGCTACACTCTCTGTAACAGAAGCGAAATTTTCGACTTTACGTACCTTTGATGACACATAGGCCTGACTCCATATGTAACGCTGCCAGTATTTTAAAATTTTTTTATACTTGCGCCAATTTCTTGCCTAGTTTGTCGATTACAACGATCATAATCACGCCGTAATACTTGAAAGATAGTGATGTTTGAATCACCAGATTTATACTCAATTTTAACTATTCTTATGGGTTTGTTCGCTTATGAAACGATCTGTATTCACAGAAGGCAAATCTTTAAGTTATTAAATGATACTTTATATGAGAGATAATTAGCAGCGTTGCAAGATCGGTGGTTTTGAAAGCACCAAATGGATAATTCAATAACAACACTAGGCCACATGCTGCAAGGCTATTATTTAGGCCACTATTTAGGCAATTCTGGTTAAGAAGATAGGCAGATAGAGCAAGCCTTATTGTTCAGACATACTCTTATCGATCAATGAAGAAAGCTTTAGCAAGAACAGTATCTGCAATTAGCTGCTGCCAGAAATATGGGTTGTTGTCTTAGCTAACGATAACAAACACTTTGAATAAATTTCTATTGCAGTAATGATTACCAATGAATGCGCAAATTTTTTCCAAACTTTCCGCCTTTTTTAGTCATGCACTCTAGTGCATATATAATACCCAATAGACAAAACTATTTAAAAATCAATCAAGATCGCCAGCCATAATACATAATTTCTGCATCGATCATTACATTACATAATTCCGTATGTGTTTACATTTGCCCAGAAATGATGTCATTGAGGTCTGTCTCCTTTCAAATTTATCATGAAAAATTAATTCACATTAAAGATGTTTTTTTTTAATTTAATTTTTCCTTTTTTTTTAAATTTAATTTGTCATATAAGTTTTCCTATAATTAAAGTAATACGATGAAGTTAAGCCATTTCATTTTCAAAGCATAATTATTTCCTACTTTTGTTTTTTCTTTCTTTCCAACAATAGAAACCACATGCATTAGCTTCAGCAAGTGTAAGTACAGTGGGCCACAAAAGAAACTAAACATTAAAAATAATATACATTAATAAATTACCGTTATCTTTCAAATTGAAAAAAAAGAAAAAAATTAATTTTATGTGGTAACAATTAAGCCTGGTTATTCTTAGAATTTTATCCTTAACGTATAATTTCTTTTGACGCTCACTGTATATTGTCCACAACAAACTCATGCTTATTGTTATTTTTAAATAAATTTTTTTTCTTTCTTTCTTCATTAGTTTTTAAACCTAAAAACTCCACAGAAACACTTGAAACTGAAACCGCGACAGCAACAACGTGTAACAAAAAAGCCAAAAAGCTAGGAAAAGAAAAAAAAAAAAGAAATGAAATGCTGGAAACCAAGTAAACCCAAGTATTTTATTTTAAAAATAGAAATACACTGCGTATCCATCGCGTACGTAAATATTAAAATCTTTAACCACACTTGACTTCTGGCGAATTAAAATTAAAATTAAAATTAAAATTCAAATTAATGAAATGAAATTTATGGTTTTGAAAACAAAAACAACAACAACAACAAAAATTTATAATAAAATTATTAAAGTCCAACTAAATGTTTAATACGCCATACAATTGATTTTGGGATTTATCATGCATTATTCGGGCATTGGATTAGAATTATAAAAGGACTGTAGGGTATCAGAAAGGAGACACATAAGTAAACTTTAGTTCATAATATTTAAACCTTTAAATCAGTCAATCGTATAGTAGGGATCGAAAAATGTCCGTCCCAGTTGAATGCTGCAAAACTAAATACCTTCTCTGTTGTAAAAAAGCGGTTTGGTAGAATGACCGCCTTCTGGTGGAATGACCACTTTTGACAGCGGATTTCAGGCAAAAACTCAAAGAGTTAATAAAATTGATACAAAAAGTTACTCAAAAAATCTGTTCTTCGGAATCGACTTTCAACTGCAGGTCACACCACTCATGTATAAAACTAGAACACACAACGTAAGTGGGGTGAGAAGCTAGGTCGTAATCTTAACAGAAGGCTTGTAATGACAGTGTTATGGATGTATAGTCAGCAAACATGGCAGATATAAGCATACAAATCCGTAGAAGAAAATTTTCGTGAATCAAACTGCCATAATCTGGTACGAATCACACAACGGAAAATCAATTCTTTAACACACAGTCTTGGAAGAACTTTTCATCACACTGCTAGTCGGACTGATAGTAGAACAGGAAAGAAAGAAGTTTTTCAGTCCCAGAGATGAACATTCAAAGCCTATCTTCCAAGCGAAAATCTGTGTCATCGAAATTGGTACTCAATTCTGTTATTCTAGGACTTGGCTTATATGAGGCTGACTCTGTGGCTACGCCACAAATAAGGCTAGAACTTTAGTATGGAGTGAGATAAGAAAGAAGACAGACAGATGGAATATTGGTTTGAAAAAAATTGTGTAATGAAGAGGATTAATCCGAACACACGAGAGAGGAGTTAATATATCACAGAAGAAAACACCATTTGGCTTATCAAACACAAGGTAGGAAATTTTCAATATTGACACAGAACAACATTGTAAAGTGTGTGAAGGCAACAGAATTAGAAGAGACATATACTTTAGTATAGTAGTGGTTAAAATCGTTAACTTTACTTAGCAGATTAATAAACCAAAGAATTTCTTCGGTAGTAGTCACCGTAGTCGAGTGGACTGTGTTGACTCATTAGACGTGAGGATAAGGTTCAAACCCCAGGTCGTACATTCCTAAACAAAACGAAATATGAAAAAATATTTCTTCGGCGACTTCCTTTCAGCAGATTTTTGGCAAAAAACCCCAAGGGTAAATAAAATTGCCATGAAAAGTTTCTCAAAAAATTTGTCCATTGGAATTGACTTTAAACTGTTGGTCCCATCACTCATGTATAATAATTAGCACACACTGTAGCACAGTGGTATGAGAAGCTAGATCGTAATCCTGACTGAATGGTTGAAATGATCAGCTACGTATGTTATGTATACTCTACATAAATTAAGGGCGGTACAATGTATTAATGGTCACAGCATCACTAAATAATAAAAATATAAGAAACAAGGTATCAGAAAGAGGTCTGAGCTTGTCAGCAGATAATGAAGCAAAGCGCTTTAGAACTATAAGTTGGTCATGCTAAAGAAAAAAAAATGATTTCTATTCCATGTTCGTGATGATATGATAAACACTCACAACATTTGTTTGGTTTTGTTAAATTTTTTAATTTTTTTTTTTATTTTGCAACAACAATTAACACATTACATTGCATTACGTCTTATTGCTTTAACAGAAACAGATACAATATCTATTATTTTGTATACGTTTCGTATCTCAAAGAAGATCTGAATATATTGTGTATAAAAAATGCTTATAAATGCAGTAGTTTTGTTTCCATAAAAATGGGCCATTATTAAACAATTTTTTTTATTTGTTATTGTTGCTGCTGTATGCATGCAAAAAAAAATTAATTTTTTTGTAAATTTTTTTTTTGTCTTTTTTAAGATGAAAATGAAATCACCGCACCTTAAATTTAAGGCGCATTAATAAAAAAAATTTCAAAACAAAGATTGATTCATACATGAGATGAATTCATAATATTCGTATTCAAGTTTAAACACTTTCAAAGATTATTGACTTGTAAGCGATCTTTTTTTTCAATCTTTTTTTTTCTCTTCAACAACCATAATTTAGAATGAATTTTTTGGCCTTTGGAATTCAATTTAAAGAATAAAAAAACAATAAAAATAGCCTGATATAGCACTGTAAACATCGTATTTTTGTTTTTTTTTTATTGTATTTGAAAAATAGTAAAAATTTTTTAACACTTTCAACGCATAACGTATAGCAAAAAAAAAAGCCTGTAAAAAATTTGTTTCTTTTTTTCTTTCATTCTTTTTGAATTTTAATTAAATTAATTTCTCTTAAAAATTCACACACAGGCATTTTACGAGATACCAGATACCTTAGCCAATAATTTACAATCCATGGCCATGCATACAAGAACGATTAAGTGTTAGTGAAACAGCAAAAACAACAACAAATATATGAAATCGCTTTGTGGATTGCAACAAAATTTCTATTTTTTTTTTCATCATTTTGCCTTAACTTGTACAAAAAAAAAAAATAGAAAAAAACGAGAAACAATTGTTAACAGTAATACACCACACACACACACAGCAACAATGTGCCTGTGGGTTAGTTGTTAACAGCGCTAAAAAACACGAGCTTAATAACCTTTAACCAGGCCCCCACTTGTTAATGGTTTAGTTTAGACTGCGCTACGTTTGTCGGATGAGTGTAGCTTCTCGTGGTATGCCAGCCAACATTCATGCAATCATAGATACTGGTGGTTAACAATTATTTCTTTTGATGTTTTTTTATTCGTTTTTTTTTTTGTGAGTGTGTGTGTTCACAACTACCGTAAAAATAGTGTTTATTTTACATTCCAGATGTTGTTGTTGTTGTTGTTGGAGTTGTAATAAAAAAAAAAAATTATTTGAATGCATTAATCTAAAAGTGATGAGATGCTATTTCATACACTCGAAGAAATCAGTTTTATTGCCAAGGTTTCGGTTAGCTAAGCGGGTAGCTTAACGTTCACAGGCAAATTCTGTACAGAGGCATATGATCCATTGTATTACCCTTGTCATAAACCACCCGAGTATCAGATGAAACCGTGCAGTTCCCTTAGTGGCATGTTAGCCGCCATGCCACTTAGTTTTAAACACACTCGAACAAGAACTGCAGGCACCCATCAGTGAGTGTCGCAGGCTTAAGCGCAGCTTACTGTGGCAGAATATCTACTATCAGTAACATGGATCTTAGAGACTTAACCAAACAAGCAATGTCTTACCGAAACAAACCAAACATAGAAAGTGTACACTGCATGGACATACTGTAGGAGGTTGACCGATAATAAATACGTTTAGGGGGCATAAAGAAACCTAGCGTTCCTTCTATTTGTTGCAGATGATATTTTTAAATTTTGATTTTTGCTGCCTTTGAAGTCGCCGTAGCCTAGTAGCTAGTATGTTGGCTTATTAAATGTGAGGGCACGGTTCAAAACCTAGGCTAGATATCTTCGACGACTGTCTCTCAGCAGATTTCTGACAAAAGCCAACAAAAACCTGCGATGAAAAATTTCTCAAGAATTTGTTGTTCGAAGTCGAATTCAAACTATAGATCACGCAACTCATGCATACAATTATCATACGCGGCATAAATGGTATGAGAACTAGGTCGTAATCTTCTTACTGAAGGTTTGTTATGATCAGTTATGTATAGGAGTTGTTCTGCCTTTGTATTTTAAGAACAAAATTTCCTTGCATTTCATTCATGAACATTCACTCCCTTTTAAATAAAAAAAAGTGCATAAAAAAATACGAAAAATTAAATTCAGTTGCCATGAAATTTTTCTCAGTGTAAATAGTGGCTAAATAACCTGCCATTATATTTAGAAAACAAAGTGGCTGGCATAGAAAACAAAACAAAACAAAAACCATGTGTAAAATAATCTCTACGAATTCTAACAATAACAACAACAACAAAACAAAACAACAATATGATCATCATCATCATCAACAACAACAAAGCAAAACATTATAAAAACGACCAGCTGATCGTTTGTTCAATTACCCAGTAAAACAGCCGGTAAAAAAACTTCGTTTTTTTTCTTGTTATTGTTGATTTCTTAACAATAATAACAACAAAATAGTAAGTAAGATAGTCTACAAAGTAAAAAAAAGAAGAAAAAAAAATTATGAATAAAAAAACAAAACAAACAACAATTGAAAACCGGTTATTCGGTTACTATACTCATTAATAAGAAACATGCCATGCGATTTGGCATCATTTACTGTGGTGCTGTTGTCTTGTGTTGTTTGTCTAGTGTTTTGTTGCTTTTGTTGTTGTTTTTCTTCTTTTTATCTTTACCTTTAACAGAGAATCTTATTAGAAAAGAATTTGAACTCAAACTCGAATGTTTATGTGTCATTAGCACAAGTGCAATGTAATTGGTTATGCATGTGCTTTTACTGTTAATGTTGTTGTAAATATTTGCTTCTTAGTAGTTGTTAATGTTGTGGTTCAAACACTTGTTGCATGCATTTCTCATAATGCAACAGAATTAAAACAAAATGTTGCAAATTAATTAAAGAAAACAAAATGATTTCATTAATCATTTAAACAATTAACTACAGTAGGGTGTATTAACACGACCTATATTCTGTTAAATATTTTTTCTTTTTTAAAAAACAATATGGTCTCATATCGAATAAAAAAATACCTTTAAAGTGATTCACTAAACGATCAACCAACCAACCAACCAACCAATATCTGTCGTACAAAAAAAAAACCTGTTGCCTTATTTAAATAGGGTTTGTGTCTGTGCTAAAACGCATGCATTTGCATAAATTATCTGTACTCCAGTGAAAAAAAAGTGATTTTTCTGAACCATATTTTAATTCGATAAGAAAAAAAACTTGCTCTTTCTCTCTCTCTCTCTTTCGCTCTTCCTGTTTGTAATTTTCACTTTTTTATTCTATACGAGTTTAATTAAATTCAAATTTGTTTGTAAGATGTGAGGTTGTTTTGCATTTAAAACGTGCTTATTTACTTATAAGTAAGTAAAGTAGAGATCATGCTAGAAAAAGGTAGAGAAAAAGAGAGTGAAAGAGAGAGTGAGTGCATCAAGTAAACGATCATGATGAACTCAACGTTTAGTTTCTAATTTAAAACAGAATGTACGACTGACTCAGTGGCAACCATATGCAGATGATCAGTTAATAAGGCATGAAATATAAACAAAACAACAACTGAGCATGTTACGATTACAATCAACAGCGACTATAATACTTAGTACACAACCACAAGCTAGCAGTTTAACATTTAATGTTTAACTTCTGATTATTATCTCTCAGCATGTAAGTATAGTTTTATGGGAACTGCAATCAATTATGAACCGATCATCCTCCTTAATAAAGAGGTTAACAAGTCTTATCCTTAATGCTCTTATTATGGTAATTTCAGTTCAATTTTAATAGTTGAGTTCGGTTCAATAGTTTTGTTAAGAAACCTATCTTTACTTCAAATAATTTTTCCCATTTTATTACTAATTTTCCATGGTTTTAGTTTCATTAATCAAATCTCTGCAGTTTAGCACATGATTGGTTACTTTTAGTTAGTTCTGGAATGATAGGGTTGCCACTAATCGTTTTCTAAAACCAATGATCATTGCGGTGGGTTGATATATTGGAGAAACTTTATTCATTGAGTCCTTATTTTTCCAGAAGTTAGTGCTAGCTTGACCTAGCTAGAATGCTTACTGAGTCGCTCTTTATTGAGATAATTCCTAAAGACGTCTACAAATTTTAATGCTTCCCTATTGGGCTCTTGCTATAATAACTACAGAGTTCTGTGTATCCCATTAGCAACAAATTTTGCCTGTCGGTGTAATTCGAAATACCAGAATTGAAACCCTGTTGCTCGGACACTTAAGTAACAAAGCTTTAATTGTTGCGGAAGTTGGCCTTTACATCGGTAGGCGTACAAATCCAAGTACAAACTATGCAATAAGGTGCCGTAAAATCAGCCGAATTACAGAGAACGTTGTGAAATCGAAAAATAAAATTTTTCTGCACATTTTGTTTTATCGAAGCAATATTTTCGTCAGGGCGTACATTGCACAAATTCTCAGAGTTTACCAGGTTTATAACCCTTCCAGTCTCTTCGAACTCCTTAGCAATCTATTCACACACAGTAGGCCGACAATAATCACCAAGTCAAGTAAACAAGTGCTTGGGACCGTGTTATTGACGGATATTTCAGATGTGTTTCACGCAACAAGCGGAAAACTTCTATCTTTGACACTCTATGCTTAATTACTCTCTATGAAGGCTATAGTGTTGCTCTATTTAGAACGATAAACGCCATTCATTTTATCGATAAATACCATCTATTCTATCGCAATTGGGTTCATTATGAGTTCTAGTAGAAAATTGTTGAGTCCTGATTGCAGCTAAGAAAGTTACTTTTTTTATTGCGGCATCAAACTCTATAATTTTCTCTAGATAAGCCAACAGTTTTAGATTTTTTGTGACATACATTATGATTAACAGACTACTACTACAGGCAGAGTGTAGTATCGCCATAAGCGATTCACAATATATCGTGTGTTATTTGATAAAGAATTAATATGTGGGTTGGTTCGACAATTATTTGTTGTGGCTTTTATTTCAAACGTTTTTATGGAAGTTGTTGGCAAAAAAAAAAAACCAAAAAAAAAAAACGAAAGAAAAAAAATACCAATTAAATTAAAATCGAATATGATATTTTATAAAAGAATTCAGTCATAAAAATAATCATAAAATATTTCAAATAAATAATATTATTTCTGCGATTGAGTGTGTTTATTTTTTTATTTTATTTCTTAATTCTGTGTGAACTTTTCAAAGCAGGTTTTATAAGAAATTCATCTTGAATTTCAACACCCTGTATTTTCGAAGTAAACACCTTTAATAATTAAAACTCATTGTTTTAAGTTGCATTTAAATTTGTAGATTTTTAACATCAAAGGTTGTAAGATCAATATCAAAAGCTGGCCTTAATTATAATAATTTTTTTTAATTGCACAAAACAAAAACAACGAAGCAAATAAAGGTGGAAAAATTAAGTGATATTTCGATATTATAAGACAGAAGAAAATTTTCCACCGCATGTGTATTATTTGTACTGCTTTATTTAAAATATTTCTGTCTCTCCCTCTCTCTCTCTCTCTCTTTGTCTCTCTCTTTTGTAATTCATATTCAATTCTTTACTGAACTTCAAGGTTTCAAGAGTTTCCATAGAAATTCAAATCAAGTCAAACCAAAATTGTTAAACACAATCATGCAAACAAATCTTATTTCCGTTTTACAACAAAAACATAAAAATTCCAAAATCAGAAAATCAAATCATTTTTATAAAATTGTAACGAAACAATCGAAAACTGACAAAAAGTCCATCAAATGTTTGAAGTATGCTGTTTACAATTTAAATACTCGCCTTTTATATATTCGACACCCTTTAAACAGCCAGTGGTGTGGCCATATATTCGGTTTGAGTTGATGTTTATCACACTAGTTTTTAATGTGGAGAAAAGATCATCAAGCCTTGCAAACGTTGGCAAAGCAATAATTGACACCATGACAGATGTATCTGCTGGAATTGGATGGCAATCGATTGATTCTCATTTCTACTGTCAAAAATTAATGAAATTGAAACACATAATACCGCTAGAATCGATCAACAGAAAAGGTATTGTGTTCTATCATGGCAACGCCAAATAACAAATATTTTTTAAGACCTGACTGAAACTAAGGCAGCTTGGCTAAGATGTGTTAAAAAATCCGCCACAAAGTGTATTTTTTTGACCACCTTAAGCGCCCACATTTACGATAGGATTGTGATTCGAATATTCGAAATAATTGGCAAGGAAACTGATTTTGATGCTTTTGATGATTTTGATCCACGGCCATACATCAAAACATTGATCAAACTCGTCTTTTTTGTTAATGTGGATTGTGATTTAAATATTTCGCCATGCAACTAATTTTGATGCGGCCTTAAGATCCCGCAAATTATTAAGTTGCCCAGCCACACATCAAATAATGGATCCAACTCGCCTTCTTTTTTTGTTAATGTGTTGCTACAAAAATACTCACACTCAAAATACTATTGATTTTTACTACCTGTTGTGCTACTACAACAACAAAACAATGAAGTTTGAAGGTTCAATTATGATGTGTTGCAGTGTTACCAACACATATCCAAATTTGATCAGTTAAATTTCATGTGTCATCATGCACCATTAAAGGATTTAAATGCATGATTGGTCACATGTGAGTTGAAATGCATTGCTGTTTAGTGTTCACACTCACAGAGCGTAACCTGTAGTACTTAAACCATTATTAACATGACCTGTACTTTCCAAGTCTGCATTGTTCCCTACATTATTGTGCAGAGTATCCCACAGTCGGCTTGTAACACTCTTTGTTTGTTCTACTCTGCTATGAAGAATTGAGGGGATCTTTTCGTCATTTTCACAAATACAATTACAATAAACTATTATACAATGAAAGGGAAATGAGAAAAATAAAAATGAATAGAACAACAACAACAACAACAACAATGAGATCAACTATAGATATATATTCTGTTGCTGTTGTTGTTGTTTTTTACTCTCTTTTTAGCAATCATTGTTGCTCAACGATGTGCAAAGTTTTCAATTAAATATCGAATTTATTAAAAAAAAAAAAAAAAATAAAAACAAAAAAACTACAACAACAACAACAATAACAATGATAAAATTCTATTCTATTACCATCACATTATTTAATTTGTATGACTTTAGATGTTCTAGGTTATACAGGGTTTGCTGACTGACTTCCAAAGAATTGAAAACAAAAGTAACACAGAAATTCGAAGTTCCAACAACATTGTGACATCATCCAAGAAAATAAATAGACTTCCGGAGTGTCACTTTAAATGACATTGTGCCGTGCAACAAACATATGCAGTCTTTGGGGAGTGAGCTACGATTGCAAATCGATAACTTACAAAAATAAAATCAAGATGGTTAAGATTTTTGTTGTTCAATTCAACAAAACCATAAAGTTCTGACACGAAAGTAATCCATTAATCAAGGAAGGCGGCTATGCAGCTGATAAACGTCAAGGCGAATAATTGACATACAGCTCTGGATCCAAAATTGGGCAGTAGACCTGTACAAACACAATTCATTCCAAGAAGCACATGTAATATGTGAGAAGAAGTATTAATCGTTACAAACTCAAATGAATTCTGTTTGTTTGGAAGACGGATAAGCCTTATAGACCAGACCTTGCCCCATCAAGTTAAAATTTCCTTCAATGCACGTAAAACGTTCTTACTGGACTACGCTACAATTCAATACAGTTTTTCAGAACTTGGCTTCATTCATTCTTGGCCTCGAATTATATTTTTTCAGCGTTAATTTCAATTGTTAGGTAGCTGGGCATTACAACTCGAAAAAAGTAAGGGTCCACGTGGGACAGATGATGCACCTAGTCATAGGAAATAGGGTCATCTTTTGTTCGTAGCCCTTTGGTCCTAAGTCATTTGTGAAATCACGGCCAATGAACACCCGATTAAGTTTGCAAGAAGGAAAACTTCAAAGCCATCTAAGGAACCAGAATCTTTCTGTAGAATGGGAACAAATGTTTGCAAGGGGACACTCAGTGAAAGGTGGGATAGATATAAGCACAGATTCTCCTCAAATCAAATGGGTTGGGAGAAATCTAAACTTTTGTTGTAGAACTTAAAGACAATGATATTTGAGTCACATTATTCCTGAACAATTTCAGATTAGCAATCGGTTGTTCAGAAAAAAACATCACCTTGAGCCTAATTTGTAGTGATTTTGTAATGACAAGAACGTAACATCAGAATATATTCTTGGTACCTGCATCCATAAATTAAATACCATAGTGTAGCTGGGCAGGGAATTGTCCTTGTTGATATCGAACATCATACTGAAGTTTATCTGGGTAATGGAATTGTAGGAGATAGGGATACCTTATGTATATTGCAGTACATGATACAAGTACAAAATATTATATTGCCATTGAGATATGTCTCCTCTACGATGACAGTAGTTATAGGCAGACTTGCAAAACCCACTGTTCTTGACGGCTTTAAATATGGTGTGTAAGGAACAAATCTTAGCCTAGTTTTGGATTAAATCAATGGCTAGCAAACACAAATTAATCGACGCAGCTTATTCCTATTTTTGCGGGAATCAATAAACACACGTGTGCTGACAGTGAGAGTGTAGCTTTCTCAGTTAAGAGATGGGCAAAGAATGGACTAGAAAGGAATGGACTTACTGTCTTGTAGTACAAAATCTTATACATATATATACATCGATGTGTTAGCACATCTGGCGTGATGCAATAGCATATAGATAACGAGGTGTAAGAACATATTTCGATCGTGACAGTTTCCTCTACATGAATTGAGAGTTTACAAGAGGCGGCAAATGTTGTCTTGTGGCAAATTTCGTGATTTCTCAATGACAGTGAAATCCATTCACCATCATTTAATAAAATAATCATAACCATACCATAAATTTGCTGTATTTTCTAAACAAAGCCTAGCTTGATTTACACTTTGGTTCAAAAAAAAAAAAAAATTTAAACTTATTATTCAAATGCTCAAATTTGGGGGGGGGGGTTTACGGCAATGTTGTTTTTTCACAAAATAGCATTGGCAACCTGTGTAAAATAATAGGTTTTTCCAATTATAAAATATTTTCTCACACTTATGTATGCAAATATCAAGTTGAAGATCTCTTAACAAGGTTTTCCCGTGGTCATTAATTATTTAAAATATCATAAAAACATTTCTTTTTTATTTTATTTTATTTTTTTTTTATTATTTTACGGAAAATTTTTCTTTGCGATTTTTACTTGTTTTGGCGGTTTTTATTATAAACTTGAAAAATATTTTCATTTGTTTTTGCACTTTAATTTTTTTTTTTTTTTATTAAATGGCAACTTAATTTATTTATTTATTTTTTAATTATTTAATAATTTATTTCTTTCAACATTTCAATTTTTTTTTATTATTTTTTGTAATAAATTTTAAATAATTTAAAAAATTTTTTTTTTCATAATTTTTATTTACACTTCAAAGATTTTTCATTTATTATTTGGAATTATGCTGTGAATAATAATTTGTTTTAAAGCCGTTGTCATCTATTGTTTTACTATGTATTTAGAATTTATTTTTTGTATGTTTTTTTTTATTTTATTTTCAACAATTAATTTAACGACATCAACGTAAAACTCATCACAAAACTGTGCAGGCAACCACCAAATACGTTCAGTGAGACGAACACAAAAAAAAAAAAACAAAACAAAAAAACGTTAAACGCGCACTTGCATTGATTGTTGATCGAAGCCTATTGACTGGGTTGGCTGGCTGTTTGCTTGTGTTGCTTTGGGTTTATTTGGTTTGATACACTCGTGCACGATCACTCATGTTCGTTCCAGTCGTACACACACTGGCTGGCTGTTTTAATTGTTTTTGTTTTTATTCTCTTCTTCGTTTAATTCTACACAATAAAACTGAACTTCAAACAAACAAAAAATAGAAGAAAAAACATACACCACTACACTCACTGGCACCAGTGTTCGACCACAACAATAAAAAAAAAAAGAATTTAAAAAAAAAATCAACTTATTTTTGTTGTTGTGGTTTTAAAATATTGTAAATAACTTTATTACTCATACAAAAATCAACACATCATGCATTTCTTATTTATAATTCCATGGATTTTAATATGGCAACACTGTTCGATATCTTAAAAGAGTTCAACACATACGATATTAAGAGTCTCGAAAATGCTCTTAAACATCTCTTAAGTTTTATTTTACTCAACAAAAACAACAGCAACAACATATGGAAGTGGTTTATTGACTTGACTTTGATTTGTTTTTTATTATTATTATTGCTGTGGTACTTTTAAAAACAAACAAAAATTTGTTTCTGCTTCTGCTGCCATTGGTTAATAAGCAAAGTGATGACGCAGTTTTTTTTTATGTTCAAATATGTTTGTTTGTTTGATTTTGTTTTGTTTTGTTTTGATGTCTGATCAGATTTCTTTTCAATTAATTTATGATGTTTATACGAAATGTTTATAAACATATGTTTCTCAACATGTTTATAATTTTTAATTGAGGAAAAATGTTCGCTTTAATGAAGACACATGAGAAATGATTAATGTTGGGTGTTAAATATACACACGCTCTGTCATTTAATTTGTTGTCATAATCATTTAAAAATTCTTTTTGTTTTTAGAATTTATTTGTGATTTCCTTCATAATTCTTTTTAATTTCTTTGTGACTATTTTGTAGAGAGGAAAAAGAAAAATATTGAAAATATATTTGCGAATAGGCGACACGTTTTTAAAGGATTTTTTTTTTCACTCAGCATATTTTGTTAAAATATTAATAAAAATGGGAATTAAATGTTGGATTATTTTCATCTGATAGGTGATATCGTGGCTAGTTTAGTGTCCATTTTTGAGAAGACGGGTACTACGTTGGGGTAAATGTCAAACTTGTTGCAAACTTCCTATACATCTCTCTGGAATTCTCTTGCCAAAAGATGCTATTTTGGCATAGACAAGCAGTGAAGAAACTAGACGCTCTTTCTATAAGCAAAATTTACAATTTATGGGACGCTTATATTGCTTGTGCTACCATGGTACTAAAACAAACACAAGATATACGTAATATTCTGAGCAGGTGGAGTATATAGGCCTCCACGAAGCTATAGCAGTATGAGTTGTATGCTGATATTGCCATTGTAAAACGCATTACACAGCAGAGGCTACGTTGACTGAGGCATGTCTTTCGGATGAGTGAAGTCATTACAAATGAGATCGCCGGGGATGGTATAAAATGCATGAACACTTGTGAAGAACCTCTCGACACTTGCTATATAATATTAGGTAACATCATCAACAAATCATGCACTATCCCAGGAAGCTCTATAACGGTTTATAGAAAATGCTTGGGTTGGATTCAAGTGGAGCAGGCCAGTATTTGAATAACAAAAGATGCCTTGTTTTTCAGCGTATGCGAGTAATAAAAAGGGACGACCATTGGCCTAAACCATGTGCTGATACTCTTACTCTACCCTTATACCCAGGCTAACCCACATTTACCCCGAAAACAACCTACAGATTAGACAGCCTTGCAGGAAGTGAATATTTGATCTTGTGATTGTCGTGATATTTGCTTAGAAGTGAGGCATGAAAGCCTATTAGTTTTACTTGATGATGGATATACATATAGCCCGAGTATAATCCATGTAATGAAGGTGAAATCAGGTCCAAGAGGCATATTTGTACTGAAATTGCCTTTGATCTATTGAACATCCTTTTGCCTATCACGTCCTCAATATGACAAGAAAAGGCACGCGGTTCTTCAACGAAAATGCCAACAAATTCCGTATACCCAGCTTGCCAGATTATCCAAGCACAAGTTCTTCATATTACAACCTATAAGAACTAGAGTCGGTTAAGTCCACCATGTACAGTTACTAGCTGTCGGTATGGTGACCGACCTATAAGCGTCCTTAAATGTGTTTTTATGTTTCTGCAGAACAAATTTTGCTCTCTTAGGGTATATAATCCATAGTTTACTTATGTATAATCTCAAAGGTCACTGGGGTTTCGTTTATCTTGCAATTTTGAACTGTAAGGAATGCGATTTAAGTACGTTATTTAATTTAATTTTGTTTTTTTTGTTTCAAAGTGCATAAAGATGAGAAAATTCTATTAAAAGTCTATGCACATAGACAAGAATTGCGTATTCTTATAAGAAAAAAAAAAGAAAAAATCGTGAAATTTATTTGAAAAGAATTTACATGCTGTACGTACGTACTCAGTTGACCCCCATGTCGACAACAGTAACAAGAAAAGAAAAAAAAAGAATCACAATAAATACTTTGACTGTGTATAAATACGTGAATGGCCAAGTGACTGACTAACTGACTGACTGAATCGCTAGCTAAGTGAGTGACTGAACTGAACTGTCTTGTATGCATGATTATATTTTCTGTTTTTGTTTTTCGTTTTTCATTTTTTTTTTTTTTGTTTTTTATAATTAAAATGGAAAGTATGCTAATGTATTTGGCCGATAAATTTCTATGCAATGATTTGAAAATATTTCTTAAAAGTATCTGTGCCTACGTATGTATACATGGCGTTTATATATGTAAATAGCATGTATAAGCATGTGTAGATACTTTTAAGCTTTTAATTCTATCGATTTGAACATTTTATTCTGTATTCAAATTGAATGTTTTTTTGATGTTTTTACCACTGAAACACTTAAAATTCCAATTCTGTTTTGTCGATTGTATTGCTTTGTATTTGTAATGCATTTTTTTTATTTGTAATAGTTTATGAATAAATTGAATTTGTTGTAAAATTCTAAAGATTGAATGCAGAAATTCAGTGCCCATTCTAATACTAAGGGTTGGGCTTATGAATTTGTTATATGTTTACCTAAAGTTGAATCATTATCATTTGAATTAAAAATTTTGTTAAATTTTTTGCATTGGAAAATGTGCTCTTATAGTACATGTATATTACATATGACTTGTCAAACATATCATTGTAAAAAGCATAAGACATGTTGTCTGTCTTGTTAAAGTATTAAAATATTGCTTCTGTAAAAGCCATTTGACAAGGCATTCGACGAATTGCGATAAAGAATACACCTCGCTGTGATCGTTGAAACTTTAAAAAATCTAATGAAATCGTGGTAAATGTCCTCTTATATGACATGAATTTTACACATGACATTTCAAACATATCAGTGCAATAAGCATACAGACAACATGTCTTGTTAAAGTATAAAAAAATTTCTTCTGTAAAAACCTTCTGACAAAGCATTTGCACATTGATGTTAAGAAAACACCTCGCCTTTATCATTCAAGCTCTAAAAAAGTTAGGAAAATCGTAGTAAAATTTTGAAAAAACAGGCTAGATATGTGCCTGGCTGGAACTAAGAGGGTGTTAATACATCCATCATGCACACGGGACCTTGTGCGTCTTGATGAATATTTGTTACAATAACTGCAGAATTCTTGGTCATTAAAACTCTTTAGTTTGGACAACACCTACCATCTCAGACCACACCAAGTTGGGTGTGTTAATTTTATCCATGAGTTGTGGGATCTACAGTTTAAAGACGACTCTGAACGACTTACTTGAGAAACTTTTTTTCATTTTTAAGACTCTTAGCCAGAAGACTTCTGAGAGGTAAACGCCGAAGAAATATTTTTAACTATTTCAAGATGTTTGAGCCATGGATTGAACCACAGACTCTCGTCTAATAAACCAATACACCACATACTAGAATAAGGCGACTTCAAGACAAGCGTGTAAGTCTGCAGAGGGTCATTGTTTCCAATAGGCAGGAGTTTTGTATAAAATATGGCGAATAAGAAAGCAGGCTACATTGGATACGATGCAACGCTACATTGGATATGTAAGGTTTCGATAAGCTGTTATGTCAGTCAAAGCATATTGACGCGAACATCAAAAATAAGCAGGTTATTTGTGTGGTTTGCGATTATCTTGACCTCGTCATCAGACTAATAAAGCCACGAGAATTAGAAAATTAATCAAATTAATTACCCAAAGATCTTTTTGGAATGATTTCAAATGGAATCGTTTTTTTTTCTTTTCTTATTATTGGCACATGGAACAGCTCCAAAAAAAAAAAATTGAAAAAGAATGTAAAACATGAGAAAATCGTTTCCAAAACTATAATTTCAAAGAATATTTGTACAGAGCCATGCACAATTTGATGTTTTTAAATAGAAAATCATACACTGATGATGTAAAATACCAGAACATTAAGTGCATAAATTAAAGACTGTGCACGAAAGAGTTTTTATTTTATATTTGAATTTCTTTAATCTTTCTGGTTTTCATAAATACTTTGCAGGGGCTTTGCTTTAAATTTTTATGGTTACATGCGAATGCATATGTAAGCGTTTGATATTGTATTCGTAAGCATTTGAATTGAATAGAAGAGTATGAGTAACAAGTGCTTTAATGCAATTGAAATTACCGCCAGTAATAATAATAGCAACAACAACAACAAATTGAAAATTTTAAAACATTAAATCTATTATTCTATTTTAAATTAAAAAAACAACAAAAACAAAAAACGAAATAGAAAAAATTATAAAAACAATAACAAAAAAAAAACTTGCTGAATAGTATTACAGCCATAACCCAGCGAGAAATTTTGTGGAAAAAGGTTGCGATACAATTGAGACCCTGTTCACATGGCAAATATATTTGATAGAATAAAGGCCCATGCTGGAAGCTAACAAGCGAACTTTCCTTGAGAAGTCCTTGTCTAAAAAACCAACTGCAAACTGCAAGGACATTCAGATAAGAAATTAAGAAAATTTTGTTTTCAAATTTGTTGTGCCGTCTTATTTATTGTACAACCAGTCTGTTGTACATCAATACCGAATTGTTGTTGTAGTAAAATTACAACATTCTTTGGTTCATTTTTAATTGCTAACACGTCCATTCAAGTTGTACAGACATCAAGCGTAATAAATACTCCCTTGATGATAGTCTTTGGCTAAAATGCATTCCATGAAATATGCAGCAATATTGATGACGTTCATGTGTATTCGAGTAATTTCTCTTATACCGCTAATGCTGTGATTCTAAAAATTATTATTTCATTTCATTTCATATCATTACAGTTTTATTTCATTTACAGTTGATGTTAATGACCAAAAATATCACTTCAAACACATTGAGTTATCATGTTCATTTTTGAATTTTAATATCTTTCTCTCTCTCTCTCTCTCTCTGTGTGCATTCAAATAGCATTTTATTACTAATTTATAAATGCTTATTTTACTGTTTACATACATACATATATACATACTCGTATGTGGGAAAATATATTGTATTTCAATATTTATAACTATCGTATAGGGGGAGGCCTAACAATTGATGCCAGATAATTTAGAAATAAAATCGCCTTAAAAAAAAATCAAAATTTTTAAATGCAATTTCTTTATCATAAAAGAATGTCCATTAAATGAAACACTTTTGAAGCCATAATAATAAAAATGAAAAAAAATTAATGAAAACAATTAGTTTGTCTTGATGGGTTTCTTACAACTTGTCGCGTTATGGCTTGGGAAGATCTAAAGAAGTGAACATGTTTATGGAAAGAATTCCAAACAATGCTATCTACATAGAGTATATCAGATTTTTATGACCGCAAATTGTCAAATACCCCAGACACTGTCTCTTGCTTGAATTTCTGATTACAATTGTTGTTGCAATAAGCTTTAAAAAACATTTTAAATATCCTAACATTGCTAGCCTTTGCTTCACTTAAGTCTTTTCTAGACAAGGCAAGTCTTTTCTAGACACACAATACTGTAGTCATTTTCAACATGAATTGTACGGATTAGCTTCCTTCCCGTTTTGGCCACTAAAGGTATACTACAAATCTACTATTTGGAAGAATATTTCATATTCTCGCTAAGGTTATTTCTGATTATACCATGACCACTTCTTAGCAGTGTTCTGGCAATAGTTCTGAATGTAAATCTCAAATATTGGCTTTCGCATTCCAAATGAAACCGCAGGTACTATCACTCATTGATAAAATTAACTCACAAAACAAAGGTTATATTAAAAAACCGAACATGATTCTGTTTAAAGGATATTAATACCCAATAATGTAATCTTTCTTATCTGAGTTTTACCAAGAGCTGAACAATTGAAGAAAATATATTCCATGATCCTTTCATCCTCGTCATACAGCAGTTGAAGAAGGCGCTGTAAAGGTTCTTTCCAATTTTAGACGTGACTACAAAGCGGTCTATATCGCGTTACGGGTACTTATGATGTTCTTAAGCTAGATATTTAGCCTGCCGAACAAGACTGTTCTGGTCTCTTTACGAATTTGTTTTGCGAGCGAGTAAAGCCTGTGAATTACCAATATCGCTTAGGAAGTTATTCTAATTATTTGTTGTACAATTTCAAGTGTGCTACCAATTATGTTGATACTACAAGCATTCCCATGACCGAAAATAGGGTTCACAGGAAATTAATTAGACCCGGCTTTCTTGTATGAAATACACGTACTTCAGGGATATAATGGCCATTTTATTATCTGGCCATTTTTTGTCTTTCTTAGGGCCATTTTTACAACTTGCCGTTAACGAAAGGGAGAATTTTAACTGGAAGATAAATTGTTTTTCGTTATTATAAGTGGCCAATAAGATAGGAGTAATCGTTAAACTAAAGGCGGGATCATCCTATCTGTAACTTTTAAGGTTAAATTAATACCTGAACTTGCCATATTATCCATTATTTTCAATATGGAAACTTGTAATAAAAACAAAAATTATAAAAAGAAGCAAGTGTTGCCACTGCGTTTAAAAAAAACTTGTTTAATTGAACAGTTTTATCAACATTGCTCCGACACTGGCATATTTTTGAAAATCTTATCATTATTTTATCTGTAAGTTGTAATAACGAAAATAAGTTAAAGGTAACTTTACAGTTCCCTTTAGCTAAACGTATCTTTAACTAAACCCAAGTTTAAAGGCAAATTGTAATAAAGGCCCTTAGTGTTCTAATACTGGTTTTGCACAGTGTCCACAAGCTTTGTTTAATTTTTTGTTTGTTTGCATTATCACAGACTACAGCTAGAGACTATTAATTAAAGATCAGTACGACTAGACCTCTTAGCAAAATATAGGATCCTAAAGTATTGGTGTTCATTGAATATTTGATAAGGTTGTATACAAGGCACGAGTAATCAGAAACCTGTGCTGTTGTCAGAATTCTTTCGAATTGCTTACTACGTACCAGGACCAGCTTCAGGACTTTGATCATAGGATCTATAGATGAACTTAGTCCAGAGCGTAGAGAAGAATAATTATTTACAATAATTAAACTGTAGAGAAATGTATAACGGAATTCAGTAACTATAAGTTATCCATTGTGCACCATTTTTGTACCAGGATCACTTAATAGATTTATACTTTGGAATTAAAAGAACAATTTAATGAACAAATACGCCAAGTGTCATTAATTTTCCATTCTACACTTTGCCAGCTTTGAAAATTAAGTGTTTGTCGGAACTCCTAAAATCGATTTTTTTAGGCAACTCTCTGTGAAACTAGGTCCATTTGATTCTAATATGTATGAAGTTCATAACCATTATTAATTTTTAAAATATTGTTAAAACCGCAATTAAGCAAGAAATCTGGCAACATTGACATCAAAAGGTTATATTTGTTAATGATACATGCGGGTAAATATGTCCAAACGGTACATACATACATACAAATCATAAAAACGTATAAAAAAAATTAAAAATATTTACATTTCAACAGTAGTCATCAACATTATTAATATCCTGGTTTTGTAGGTATCCCTTCGTTTTAGAGCGCAGTTATTTAAAATAATTAAATGCAACAAAACATAATTCCCCTTCAATAATTCAATTCTTTTACAAAATCACCTCCCTCATCTGGTAACTTTCTTAGTGATTTCTTAACTTCATTTTGAACTACAATGTAAAGCATACTTTAAGGATGCTTAATAAGCTTAACTTAAAACCCCAGTTATGTTTAAATGAAGGTTTTAATTCTTTTGATTATCGGTTTGTATTAAATGTAACATAGTCGTGTAAATTATCATGTGTATGTGTATGTAAGTGTATGTATGCTAGAAACATAATTAAAATGTTTGCATTAAAAATAATTAATTCGTATAATGTTGAGATAAATTAATTATTTATTAATTAGAAATGTTGTTGTAGTTTTAATTATTTTCAAAATCATTTTTCCAGACTTAATTTTACATACGTATGACAGACTACGTATGTATGTATGTATGTATAGGAGGCAGAAACGCAATTAAAAAATGTAAAAAACACATGCTCATTTCTAGATAAGATTTTATGTCAATTGCATTTACTCTTTAACATTTACAATAAACAAACATTCAAAATTTTTAAATGAAAATTGAGAATTTAGAAATATTAACTCCTTATAGGTTAAGTTTAAATGGTTTTCTAATGAGATTACACTGAAGCAACAGCAAAGTGCAGTGTGTTGCAGGGCGATCAAATACTGCTTAGTAGTACTGTATTCCCTGCCAATATATTGTTCTAATCAGGCACCCAAAAAGTTCCTTACAAATGTCATAAGGACGACCAATTTGTCCTTAAATATCTCGGTAGATTTTGTCGCAGAACATAGTGACACTCACGGATATTGTGTTGCAACCGAGAAGATCAGATTGTATATCAAATTAAACAGTCTCGTATGTAATTCGTGCATAGGGTTCTCTTAGGCGTATTAGGGATTGAAATTAGGGTTAATAGGTTACATGCTGACTTTTGAAGTCGTCGTGGTTTAGTTGGTAGTCTTGAGGCCAAGGTTCAAACCGCAGATGATGGAGATGTATGATACCGAATATGAAAAAATATTTCTTCCGGAACTTGCTCTGAGCACATTTCTGGAAAAGACTCTAAGAGTTAATCAAATTGCCATGAAAAGTTTCTCAAAAAATCTATCCTTCGTTGCCTACTTTAAACCGTAGGTCACGAAACTTATGCACGAAAATTTACATACACACAACATAAGTGGTGTGAGCAACTAGGTTATAATTCTAGTTGCAATGACCAATTATGTATGAGAACCTAGACAAGATTAGAGTGCTCAAAGCCATGCTTGCCTGCAGCGTTGCCCTGCATTGTAAAACTATACGGTGGTGGCCTAAGAGCAAAAAGCCTTAAAGCTAAGCTAAATGTACTTATCCTACCACCTTGGTCACTTATGTCTGAGGGGTCTGAGCACAAGACTAAAGAATTACTTCTGCTACTTATTAGTTCTCGTTATCCCAGTTACCCTAGATTATGTTCCATTTTTTCTTGATGTTTTTTTGTTCATTTAAATGTTATGTTGTTGTTGTTGTTGTTTTTTTTTTCTTTGAAAGCAAAAATCATTTTAGAAAGTCTTCCTCCAATGCCTTTCATTAACAAAACACCAAAAATTTTGTAGCGCAATTAATTAAGAAAATAATGCTGAAAATAAAAATTATGTTCCCGTCGCATGCACTTGTACTTTCCTATTTGCGAATCCATTTGTCAAAAATATTTTTAAAAAAATTTTTGAAATTATTTTAAATACGATATTCGAGTGAGCAAGTGTGAGTGTGTGTGTGTTTGTGTTTTTTCATTTGAAAATATGCAATTTTAACGATTGATTTAACCTGTCAACATAGTTAATTTACAAATTAATAAAGTCATTAATTAAAATACAGCATAAAATGCGCAAAATGTCACGCTTGCATACGTACATACATATGTACGTATATGGTATATACTTTTCTACAAAAATACTTTAAATTTTATATTCATTGTGCCATAATACAGAGTGTACAGAAAGAAAAATGTTACGTTATGACAGTGATAGACACGGCAAATTTATTTATGGAGGAAGACACAAAATTAAACTTTGAAGAGCGTATGGTGAATACAGCAGTCATTTAATAAAGCCGGAATTGTTGTTATATTTCAGTTACCCTACCTATCTACCTACCAATCTAATTGGTCATTATAGCGCCTTAGTCAAGATTACCATCTAGCTTCTCAAACCACTTATGTTGTGTGCGTTAATATTATAAACGAGTGGCCTTCGTTGAATCCGAACGACTGACTTTTTGAAAAACTTTTTCATTTACGCTCAGAGTCTTTGCCAGAATTTTGCAGAGAGAAAATCATCGAACAAAATATTTTTCAGATTTCCTTTTGTTTGAGATGTCTGAGGTAATGTTTGAACCAAGAGCTCATGCCTAATAAGTCCACACAGTATCTACTAGATATTACATACAACATAACACATAGTTGGTCATGACAACGTTCAGTTAGGTTTACGACCTAGCTTCCAACACCTATTTATATTGTTTGCGGGGCCTACACTCTTACGTTGACTCCGAGCGACTGAGTTTTTATTTACTTTCAGAGTTTTCGCCAGAAGACTGCTTAGAGGAAGTGGTTGAGCTGCCTGAGCTAATGTTTGCACCAAGAGCTCATGTCTAATAAGTTCAAACATCGCTTACTAGACTACAGCGACTTCATGCCCCTACTTTCTTTGAACATATTTATGACTTGAATATCCTAGTGCTAGTCTAAATACAAATCCCATTTAGGATCTTTGCCTCACGTACAAAATCCAATTTAGGGTAGAATGGGTATTGCATGGCATCATCATGATTGAGTTATGGGCGTGATTGTTCGTCAGGGTTTAAGAACTTAAAATGGAGAATTCATGCAGTTTACAGAAATCCTCTGCGCCATTACTGCGATTTAATACGAGGTAAAGAAAGGACTTTAAAAAAAAATATGAGAAGAAATGACTTTTGCTACGCACCAATAAATAAGTACATGTCTATCAACAAAATCGTTAATTATCATCAACACACTATAAATCGCGTGTCATATTATTTGAAGAGAGTAATAATGCAGACAAAACCCAACACACACACACACAGTTTGTGATACAAATAATATGTAGAAAATAACTAAAATACCACATAAATATTGTGAATAATAACAATAATAACAATAACAATACACTGCATTTATGTTGCAATGGTGTATGGTAGTACTGTTTAAATGTTGTGCAATCTGCTGCCACATTTAGTCTCTCCAGCCAGTCAATGCTAATAGCAAGACATGAAAAATGCGAGTGTATTTAGTGCAACCACCATCACTGGTAGACTGTAGTATTAATCACATTGTTTTTTATTCTTGTTGTTGCTGTTGTTATTGTGGTAGTTAGTTTGTTTTTGTTTTACCATGAAAATAAATATTAAAATTTTTTTTTTGTTTTTGTTTTTGTTGTCTTTTTTTTGCTTTTTATTTTGCCTCAATACACTACTCGTACACACAGTTAATTTATGCCTATTATGGCAATAGAATCCGATTATATTTCTATCGGATTGTATAAAATAAACACACACACACACACACACCGAGAGAGGAGAGGAGACATACGCATACACTAATTTGCACTTGTGCTCATTATTAATGCAACTTCATTAGATACACGCACGCGACTTTTACTTGTTACTGCAGCCAAGCCAGCCAAACCACGGCACACGGTTAAACGATAGAGAAAAACACACAAGATTTTATGCCAAACGTATCTCAGAACACTAACAAGCGTCAAATGATTAGTGCAAGTAGTAGTATTGCCAACACACCGACACAGTTGCCATAGAGTGAAAGACTTTCTCTAGAACATTTAGTTTGAGGCTAAAAAAACAAACAAAATACCGAAAAAGCATTCGTTGCCATCGTATGTGAACATTCAAAGACAAAAGCCAAAGCCAAAAATATAAAATCAACAGTTTTATGTTAATTTTGCATAATTAAATTGGAAAATGGAAACAAAAAAAAAAAAACTATAAATGTCAGATTGGTGTCTGTCCTATTTGTCTGTCTGTGTCTGTTGCTGTTTGCTGCCGCCAGAGCCTGTTGCTGGTAATTTTATCATACATATTGGCTCGAGAGAATTTTTCATAATGAAAACTTGCTTTTGTTTAACGCTGAACTATAAACCATGAAGTTAGTAATGCTAATTAAGCGGTTTTTTCTGGGTACGAATAAGCTATTAAAGACATAACTACACACGAAATCCTGGGAAAAGAAATATGAATTCCTGCAACTTGTACCTGCAAAATTACCATAAAAATCTTCTCAATTGGATTTAATTCCCACTCACAAGGTGGGTGGTAAAGAAAGCAGGAACAAAAGTCAGTGTTAGGGTTATGTTCGTCAAGTTTAACGAGCAATAGATTGTTTATACAGTTTACAAGTCAGTCAAGTCATTACGAAGATCATGAATCATGAATTGCTCCAAGAATTTAAAAAGAACTTGGGAAAAGCAGCATGACTTAAAGCACGACTTGAAGATACGTTCTCATGCCGCTTAAACGTCTTAAAATGAAGTAATTTTTACATCCAGTCATTAATAGTGAAATTAGCGATCTTTATAGCCAATATCCTGGCCTACACAATGTTTTTGTCTCTGCCAGTTACATTCTTTGTTTAATTTAAAAAGAGAACGCAATCAGTTCCCTGTTTCCATTATCAGTTCTGAAGTATGATAATATTGAACGTAACTTGATAGTGTCAACTAGAAAGAGTTTTCCCCTAAAAATACTGGAGAATATCCAACTTAACTGAGGCGATTAAAAAACCTATGCCCAGTAACATGTCAGAGATGTCCTGGCCAGTTAATCGGCAAAGAAATGTGCGACGAGATCCCCTTGTACTAAAACTCATGATAGAGTTTTCATTGAGTGATCCTAAATTTTTCTGGGAATTCTGCGACATTATGGGGCGTGATGATTGTCGAGTACTTTATAGCAGTTCTGTACGGGTAAATTGAAAGGTTTTTAGGGAAAATCCCATCACACAATAAGGCTTACGCCACTTTCAGAATGGCTATAATCCTCACCTAAAAATCACTGCAATAGTGTAGCTGCCTATGCAAAAATTAATCATTTTTTGAACGACTGATTTTCGCCTGTAAATATTATCTAATGATAGACACACTGGACCCCCATGTAATATAAAGTTTTGATATTCAGCAGGTCAAGTTTGCGAACACGAATTTGGTTCCGTTATACGAAATGGATGGTCGGCATCTATGGAATCATTAATATATACCCATCCCACAGGCTAATAAGTCTTACATGTAGTCGGTAGTGTATTAACTTATTAGCCGATAGGTTGTGGTTCAACCCCGCGCTCAAACGCCTCGAATAAAGCGATATTTTTAAAATATTTCTTTCGGCTACTTCCTCTTAGCAGTTTTCTGTCCAAAAAGTCTAAGAGTAAAATAAAATTGTCATGTAAAGTTTCTCAAAAAATCTGTCATTTGGACTCAACATTAATTACACTGTAGGTCCCAACACCAAAATTAACATACACAACATGTGTGATATGAGAAGCTAGGTTGTGGTCCTCACTAAAGAGTTGTAATGGCCAAAGAAGTAAGTAAGTAGCACACACATAATGTTTACATTGAGCAAAGATTAAAGGAATTAAAAGAGCAATAAATTCGGCCAATTTACAATAACTGCTGTATCAGAGCTAAGCTTGTTTAAAATTCTATCCTCTTAGAAGGATTATAAAAGATATGAACCTCGTATGTTCTCTGATATTTCACAATAAAAACTTTTAAAATTTTTATACGAATTTTTCCTTAATTTAAGAATGCTAAGCTACCAAAGTAAGTTGGAATATTTAAGCGATTTAATTTATACAACACATTGACAGCACTGTCTCCATATTGTGCCTTAAAACATTTTAGTGAAGAGAACTTTTTCTACAATATTTGAATATGTTGAATGTTGAATTGTTGTTTTTGTTTTTGTGCTTTTTTCATATCGAAATATCATACGAAATAAGATTGAATTGTTAGAATTTCTGGCATTTTATCAAATGTCATAGAAAGAGAGAGAGGGAGAGAGAGAGAGAGAGAGAAAATATAACAGCAGCAACAGCAACAACAGCAGCATTAGTAGGATTAGAAAGAAAAAGTGGCAAATAAAATATAAAAAAAACGGAAAAACATAAAAAGAGAATGCATTCGTTAAATATTTCTAAGTTACAACATGTCGAAAACATATTCATGCATATTCATACAAAGCAGAACATGATGAACACCGAGATGCATATGCAAGCAACGACACCCATCAGATACGATGGATACAGGCGGACAGACCAGACGACAAAACAACAATGACTGCCAAAGAGGTAAATATATGTGAAAATGTGCGAGAAAGAAAAACAAACCAAAAAAAAAAAAAAAAAACAACAACAGAAAGAAGCATAAAAATGAGGGGAGTAAAGTGACAAAGTTTGTGTTTTTGCATGAATTCCAAGCATTACACACTTGTTGATAGCAACCATAGCAACAGTTAGACGGACGTATGTACACAGCCAAGCTACTGCCAAAGCATATTACATAAATACATGAGGATAGACCAGGGGCGGGTGTCGCTGTCGTTGAAAAATCAAATTGTCTTCTATATTGTGTCGTTGGCTTTGTTGGATGAGAATGCATGTGCATTTTAATCAAAAAATCAACAAGTTTTTGAAATTCATCACAAGCGCATACACACACACACATACACATTTAATATTCAAATATTTTATCTCTCTTACACTTTCTCTCTCTTTCTCTCTGTGTTCTTTCTCTTCTCTCTTTGGCATGTATGCTCATAGGCTTACCTCTTGTGTCATCTATGGCTGCAGCTGTATCTCTCTGTGTGTGTGTGTGTGTGTGTGTCTGTATGTGTATATTTTTTGTTGAAATTTAATTAAAATTATTCTTTAGTTTCTGTTTGAATAATTGTTGAATATGTTTCAATTTCTATTCTATTGCCACTATTGTTATTGTACGAGTAGTTAGTTGTTGTTGTTTGTACAGATTGAATTTTGATAAATAATTTTCAATGTTTTTGTTAACAGCATATCATTCGTACATACATACATACATCCATACATACATACATACTGAAATAAATCTTATTTTAGATAATTTTTCTAACAAACCGTTGACAATTTGCCATCATTTAGCCAGTCGTGTGTATATATTGCACGTATGTGTGGGGTATCTTTTACCAGTAATATAAAGGAATTGATTCAATGAAAGGGGATCACAAATAAAAGAACGAAGCTTTAGGAATCTAAATAAACGGGTTCTGGATGACAAGTCAGAAAGAAGAGTGTTTATGAAAACATTTTATTTGAATTTGTCTAAGCAATATGTTAAGCATCACAATTTGAGACTGAAAGAACAATCAGTTAGGATTACGACCTAGCTTCAATACCCCTTATGCCGCGAGAGTTAATTTTATACATGAGTGACGGGACCTCCAGTTCAAAGTCAACAACGATTGACAAGTTTTTAAAAACTTTTCATGATAATTTTATTTACTCTCAGAGTTTTTGCCAGAAATCTGCTGAGAGGAAGTCGCCGCAGAAATATATTTTCAGATTTCGTTGTGTTGGGGATATCTGACGCAGAGTTTTATCTAAGGCCTCACATCTAATAAGTCTGAAGAGAAAAAAAAACAATATTTCTCATCACTATTCTCACTGCAACAACTCAATGCATTTTGAAAAATTCACGTTAGCTATGAAACTTAAAAGCCTATTTTCTGTTTTCAATCAATAGAGCATAATCACAGGCGATGTGATTCAATTTTAGTCAAAATGAATGAGCAGTGCCAACTTCCGTACCATGAAATATAGAAATGAAAGGAATAACAACAACAAATCAACTATAACTTCTGGAAATTTATCATACTGGTCGGTAAATTCCTCCAATTTCCTACGATTTCCTAATTTTCACTAATCAGGCTATTGCTATTGCTTGAGAGACTGTACATTGAAAACGGTCGTTATATGTTAGGGTTCTGGCAGGAGCACGGTCCTTCTTTTTAGGAATATGACATAAGAAACATAGGCTCTAAGTTACCTAGAAGTTACCTAAGCAGGAGTTCATAAGCTGTTTGTACGCAGTATAACGAAGCTAGCAGTGTTTTCTCAAGCTACATTATCATAACGAGAGAAAACCAGAAGTGCCAACTCTAACAGATTTCAAAAGCCATAGTTCGGCGATTTTATCATGATACCGTAATCGCCGTAGGTAGTATCCGCTTCAAATGCCTGCTGCCTTATTCTTTAAAGCCCTTTAAGTAGTTCCTTCTAGAAATAAAAAGTTATGTTCTCTCTCTCTCTCTCTCGCTCTCAGCAGATTTTTGGCAAAAATTCAGAGAACAAATTAAAATTGCCTTGAAAAGTTTCTTAAAAAAATTTGTCGTTCAAAGTTGACCTTAAATTGTGGATCCCACCACTTGTATATGAAATTAACACGCCCAACATAAGTGGTGTGAGAAGCTAGGTTGTAATTCGGACTGAAGGCTACCAATTGTGTATGTATGTACTATGTAAAGTAGCTACAGCAAAAGCAAAAGGTAAATAGATCGTGTGATTGCACAAAATCGTTTTGAATAAAGTTCCAAGGTAGTCAACAAACAAGTTAACTTTCTCAACATTCGTATACGTGGTTACTTAGTCGCAATTTACTTACCCGTTGTGTCACAATGGACCGCAATGCAAGCTCAAGTGAGTTTTGCTATCAAAGTAAGCACTCCAACCTAACCTAACGTACTTAGTGGCAGGCAGCAATGAATAATTTCAGTAAGATAAAGAAGAATCCGATGCCGAAATTTTGTTTTTATATGCCAACCTAGCTACTTATACGGAATAAATTCTCTTAGGCCCATTCTGCCAGCGGTTAGAAGTCGCTAGATGAGTAGCCTCTGTAGTATTGAAGTTGGAAATGAAAGAACGTAAAAAAAACCCACAGAAAAATCCAGTGAAGCTTCATCTTCGTACCACAGTAATGTCTTTAATTGGAAAAGCACTAGAAAAGCTTTGAAAATTCTGTATGCTCTAGGGTGTCTGCATTGAAAAACCCATGCTTAACTTGTACTTTGGGAAGTCTAAGCAAATCGAAAAGAAAATTCTTGCTTTCAAATTTTAATTTAAATTTGAAAGTGAGAAATCTTTTCATTCCTTGCCGCATCTGTTGTAGCATTCACTCGTACATTTTGTAATCATGACCACCGATGTGTTTGTCTTTGTGTCGTCTTCATTCTGTATTTTTTTCAATTTTAATTATTTAACCGCGCTGGCAACCGGCCGCTGTGTACTAAAACAGCATTTTGACAAGATGTCAGTTTATTAGATCTCTTTTTTCGCTTTTTTTTTCTTTTTATTTTTATTTAATTTTCTTTATCGTATTTATTTATTAAAATTTCAAGCGAAACGTATCATTTAGTTGTTAATCAGAGATGACAAAAAAGCAACAAAAAAATAAAAAAAAATCGAAAAAATTCGAAAAAAAAGTCATGAGTTTTTACAAGTGTGACCATAAATTTAGTCCGTAAATGAATTGGAACCGTTTTGCGGTAAAAGCCATAATTCTCATACTCGAATGAAAACAGGCGTCTGTGTAATTTTGTAAAGTACCTCGTTTAAATGTAGACTTGCAGCATAACATACATGCCATATATATTTGCATATGTAAGCCTATGCCAGTGTCTGCATTATGTGTGTGTTGTTTGTTTATCTTGAATGAAGAATAACAAATCGTTTCTGCAGCATGTTCAACTAAATGCTACATTTTGTTGTAATTATTATGCCGGTGTATGAATGAATTTTGGGGCGTTAATTTGATTTGTACAGAAATTATTATTTTTTTTTTCTTCTTGTTGTTGAACAGAGGGAATTGAATTGATGACAATTATTACGTTCATTAATTTAATTAATTTTTTAATTTAATTAGTATACATCAACAGGGTAAACTAATTAACAGAAATTTTTTATTTTCAGTTTCTTTAGATGGTGAAATAAGATAACAAATTATAATGACCATGTAGGTAGGCTTTAAATTTTAAGCATTTTATATTTTTAATTTGAAATAATTTAATTACAATAATTATGAGATCATACATATGTGCATACAGTCAGGTTTGCAACCTAGCTACACCATACAAGTTTTGTTGTGTGCGTTAATTTTATAAATGAGTGACGGTACTTACAGTTTAAATTCGTCTTCGAACAATAGGTTTCTGAGAAAACTTTTCATGGCAATTTTAATTTACTCTCAGAGTTTTTGCCAGATATCTGCTAAGAGAGAGAGAGAGATCATAACTTTTTATTTCTAGAAGGAACTACTTAAAGGAATTTCAAGAATATCGCAGCAGGCATTCAAAGCTGATACTACCTGGACAATACGGCAATTCCAGTATCATGATAAAATCGCTAAACTATGGCTTTTGAAATCTGTTAGAGTTGGCACTTCTGGTTTTCTCTCGCTATGATAATGTAGCTTAAGAAAACACTGCTAGCTTCGTTATACTAAGTGCAAACAGCTTATGCCCGCTTGCTTACGTAGCTTCTAGCCTAACTAAAATTACAGCTGATGCATTAATTTGTATATAAAATAGGTTTCTTATGTCTTATTCATAAAAAGAAGGATTCTGCTGCTGACAGAACCCTAACATATAACGACCCTTTTAAATGTACAGTCTCTCGAGCAACAGCAATAGAATGATTAATGAAAAGTAGGAAATCATAGGAAATTAGAGTCAGACTGATCGACAACCTTACATGTGGCGCGAAACTAGGCAACTTCCAGAAGTTATTGTTGATTTGTTGTTGTTCTTACTTTCATTTCTACATTTCATGGTACGGAAGTTGGCCCAGCTCATTTATTCTGAATAAAATTGAATCACATCGCCTATGATTGAAAATTTTGACTGAAAACAGAAAACAGGCTTCTGTGTTTCTTAGCTAACGTGAGTTTTTTAAAATGCATTGAGTTGTTGCAGTGGGAATAGTGGTAAGGTACGTAGTGTATTGACTTCTTAGTCATGAGCCTAAGGTTCAAGCCCCAGGTTAGATATCAAAACGACATCAGCAGATTTTTGACAGAAACTCTGTAAGTGTATTGAAATTGCCGTGAAAAGTTTCTTAAAAGCCTGTCTTTCGGAGTCGAATTTAAACATTAGATCCCGCTACTCATGTATTAAATTAACACACGTAATATAAATGGTATGAGAAGCTAGGTCGTAATCCTTACTGGTGGATTTTAATGACCATGTATGTATGGATGTATGTATGAGGTTTCAAACCGTTAAACGTGTAATGATGCTTAATAATGCTGCCGATATTGTCATCATTGGCTGCAATAAACGAGTGGATCTTTTAAAATCTGGTGTTTACCAGCGCAGGTACATAGAGGAACTAAAATTTTGATGCTGCGATACATTTTAAAATTTTTTGTTTTTGTTAGAAATTTTTCCCGTATACCCTTGTATTACAAACAGTATTGGAAATGGAGAAACTTTTTATAAATTTTCCTATTTTTCCTTTTTGAAAATCTTAAAAACTATTGAAGTTTTTTAATTACATTTTACATTACCGTTGTTGTTTTTGTATTCAAATCACATACAATTCTTTGAATGTTAATTCCTTTTATTCTCTTTCTTTTTAGAATATTTTCTTTGGAATACCCAAAAAAAACAGAAAATATTTGTTTGGGAAATCAATGTTTTAATGTTATTTTAACGAGCTCGTTCAAATTAAATACCAAAACCACTATCCAGAATGGACCAAAGAGTTGTAACAAACAGTACATAACACAAGTAACCATACAGTTTCAAAAAAAGAACAGCCAACAGAGAATCGTTTACAAAGAAGAGCATGCCTAATGGCAAGGAGAATGTGCAAATGGGGTAAGTATTTAAATGAGAATTCATGAGAATTTTAATTAAATATTATTGTTTAAACAACAACAACAACAATAACAATATGTTTTGTAATCATACTCATTGTATTGTGCATTATTTTCTGTATTTTTTTTATTTTTTTTTCTTTTTTTTTTTGGAGTTTCATTTTCTAAAAAAAAAGGAAATTTTTTTTGTATTGTTTTGGCTGTGGAACTATGCTTCTTGTTTTATTCGGTTTTTAATTCTTTTATTTCGTTTAAAATGCCACACGACTAATGTTGCAATGTAGCAAAAGGGGCTAGCAAACAGGGGTAGTACAATGTAATCGAAAATAAACTTCCAATAACATTAGCACGAGCAGCACTTAATGTTTGTAATCATTAAAGTATTCCTTTTATCCTGGTAAATCTTCTTAAATACACATTTACATACATGAGGGGACTCTACACGTTCTTCTCGTTCTTTGTTTTCTTTGTTTCTCATACGCCTTACATTGATACTGTTGTACAATCATAGTGCTTGTTATCGAAAAATGCATGGCATACCTAAGCAGGAGTTTTCATTAGAACAGCACCCACACACACACACACACAGACAGAGATATTATAATTCCTTTGTAAGTATTGTTGATATTTAAGGACTATTTATATATGCTAACACACACACATATACATACCCAAACACACTCATACTTAAAGTCTCACTTACTTATTTGAATGTGTTTCGACTTACAACATCGAAAGGTGTTGGTATGCAATCGAAAAATGAAGAAAAAAAGGAAAAAAAAAACAAAGCAAAGGAAACGAAACGAAAGAAACTTTTTCTGTGCAATGCATTGTCTAGAGGCCCTCTAGTAAGTTTTATGCGAGTATTTGAAATCAATAGAAAGCCAACTTGAAAGAGATTCAAGTTACTTTGGAGTTGCATTCAAAGCATATTTCCATAAACAACATCCAATAACAACTCTTACTACCCATAACCATAAAAAGCCATTTGGATAATGGCTCTCATTTACACACATTCATTGCAAAAGGGTGTGTAAAAGAGTAGGAAAAAGCCAATATCCATTAATACTAGAAGATAGAAAAAACACTGGAGAGCTTTGAAGACAATGATGCAGAGATAACTGCTAGGAAATGTGAAAAATTTTGTCCGTCTACCACCACTTCACAAGTATTGTTGGATATCATTCGGGAACTGATACATCTAGACAAGCATCATATTGGCTGATGACAAGAGCGATGATCAGTTTGATCATACGTGGACATTGAGTCCCGGCTTCATGTACTATATAATCAAAATACGTAATTTCGATAAGTTACCCTCGATTAGCTGCCCTGAGAGGAAGCATGGTGTTAGAATGTTACCGAATGCCTATGTTCCTTGTCAGATATACGGAGCTATTATGCATTGATGTCAAGGATATAGCTTCGTTTAACAGGATATCGCTTGGTTTTCCAGAGTAGGGTACTCGTACTTTTAATGTGCAGACATGTGCTGACTAACTTTTTCCCTAATTTGGTAAAACTCGTTCAATATAGGGAATGTCTCTATCTGTGGTGTCACAATGGGCCGCTATGCGTGCCCTAGGAAGATTTTGGTATCAAAGCTATCACTTTAACCTCCCTACCTACGAGTATGTCCTCTTAATGGACGTCGCAAAGATGTAGGCGGGCATTGTTGCAGAAATCTAAATGATGGTGATAGTGAAGCAAAGTTATTTCATAGGCTTTCTTATAAGTACAGTGTTTTCCAAAGTGAGGTGTTTGCAATTAAAAAAAAAGGAAGTTGATCTGTTAACAAAACGTTTGTGGATGAAAGTGTGGTCATATACTTAGACAGTCGGACTGCACTCTAGGCAAAAAGACTTGCTGAGATGCCTTCATGATATTTTTAGATGAATTTGTAAGTAAACTGTGCTAGATTTCGCGACAAAGAAACACTGAGAATCAATACTGCAGGGGAACTATCGAGCAAAGTTGCAGAGAATAGTGTGGCAATTTAGTAGAAGCTTCTGCTAAACCTCGGAATCGAATACAGCTTTGGACTGCTCGATTGCTAAATCAAACAGACGGTAACAGAGATATAAAAAAGTAGAAGAGATGACAGAATATCTGGACCACTATGACTCGGGCTTAAGGTCGCAGTAGTCTAGTGGGTAATATGTTGGGTTATTAGATGTAAGGCCACGGTTCAAACTCCTGGTTAGACATCAACACACAACACACTCGGCGACTTCCTCTCAGCAGATATTTGGCAAAAATTCTGAGAGAAAGAAAATTCTGCCATAAAAAGTTTCCACACAAATCAGCCGTTCATAGTCGACTTTAAACTGTAGGTCCCAACACTCATGTAAAAAATGAACACACACAACATGAGGAGCGTGAGAGGCTCGGTTGTCATTCTGAGTGAAGGGTTGTAATGACCCATTATGTATGTATGTATGACTCGCGCTGAACTGTTCAAGGATACAATTAGTACTGAGTTCTGTTAGGAAGCTTCTTGGAACCTTAAACGATTTTCTGACTGAACATTGTGCTCTGACAGAGAGGACCAGATTTTGGCACGTTGACGTAGCCGACTTCTGGTGGTTGTATGGCAACTAAAAGAAGTCAGAGGCTATCGAACACTTTTGGGTGCCTATGTCCTAGATAAAAGAAGAGCAAATAGAGTTTATTGGGCTACAGTGTCTTTTATGGCCTTGGAACGATTGTAACTACTAGCATTTCTAACCCAAACAGATTAATCTCTTCTATTGGCTGATTGAAATTTTCGACTTCTCTCAAAATTCTCTCTTTGCTTATCTCTTTTTTTTTATTCCGCGGTCATAATAGAACTTTCTCTTTTGGGAGGAAATAATATAATGCCGTAGAAAATAGTGTTTATGGCCGAATAGTTCACAAAGTTATTAAATTCTCTGTGGTTTAAACTACATGAAGCCAATTTAGACAAATCACAGTTAATAGAAAGGAGCAGGAAAAGACTTCTAATGCCAGTTCCTTAAAGGAAAGGTTTCTTTTTAAATTGAAGAAAAAAATTTGCAAAATCTTTGAATTATTTGAACAAAGGAAGCGTAACTTAATTTACCTCGATTTTAACAAATTTTTAATGAAAAATACAAATTTATTACCAACGTTTTAAATGCTCAAGTATGCCTCCAAAGTTATTTTCATTTTCGGTTTAATTATTTTATTTAAATTTGCATAGTAGAAAGAACGAAACATTGTTTTTGTTTAATTAAAATGTAATTAATGAAGTAATACCTTCTCATTCATTCTTATGAATGAAAAAAGAAAAAAAAAACGACAGAAATACGGCCAGACAATAGCACCCTTAATATCACTGATTTTAAGAGAATTAAACATGACTGACTGAATGAATGTATGAATGAATGAATGAATAAATGCTATTGCGTGTATTAAAGCTATGTAAAGAGGTATGAAATTGTAATTGTAAATGTATTGTACATACGTATGTATGTATGTATGTGTAGGGATATGAGAGTGTGTATGTATGAGTATAAGAAAGTGCGTTTTCATTTGTATCTCTATGCTTAATGAAATAGTAGTAGTGTTTTCCTTTTGAAACAAATGCACTATGGGCTGTATACGAAGGCAATCCGGGGAAATTTAATTAAATTTTTTAATTGTGGTTGACTTTATTAGATTTATGGATTCTAAATCGACTTGGATGTGTTGAAATAAAGGGAGACTGAAAATTGGTCATTATAACAATCCAGTCAGGATTATGACCTAGCTTCTCACATTACTTATGTTATATGTGTGAATTTTATACATGAGTGGCGGTTTAAAGTCGACTTTCAAGGCAATTTTATTTACTCTTAGAATCTTTGCCAGAAATCTGCTGGGAATTAGTCGCCGAAGAAATATTTTCTTATTTTTTGTTTTGTTAAAAATATCTGACCTGGGCTTTGAACCAAGGTCTCCACCCTAATAATCCAACACACTTTACTTACGAGAACACGGTGACTTCTTAACACACGTTGTTTTTTTTAAGAGCCAGAGAAGGAATGATATCTTCTGCCCACTTATTTTTCAAATTTTTGACGAAAATTTGACAATTATTGACGAGGCTGCTATTATTGGTCCTACAGGCGTATTAACAGAGTTTCTTGACCACTTTTAAGAGGGATGTTTCCAGTGCAAAGTCTGCATTTCAAAGCAAAGTTCATAAAATAACTGCTGCTACCAAAAACCAACAACTCAGCGCTTCTTTTGTTGGAAACCTTTACAAAATGATGGCTTTAGAGGACCGTAATACCGAATATACAAAACCGTTATCATTTTATAGCCTAGCAAGCGTTGGAATGCAAATTTCTTAATTAAGTTTTCTTTTGCGAAACGATTCAAAAAAATCTCTCAAACAGGACAGTGGGAGCAAGTATCAACTGCAATTACAAACATATCAACAAACAAATGAGCACTCCAATTTAATCCTTTAATAAAATATATTCCCCTTATATCCCTCTGCACCCCATAGTGCATTCTAGGTGGGATTTAAGTGTTTGCCATGTGAGTGTTTTTATGTACTTTACAGATTTATTTTTTTTTATTTAACTTTTTCTCATTTTTTGTTGTTGTTTTTGTTGCACTGCATAAAACAAAAAACAAAAACAAAACAGAAATTAAATAAATGAAAAATAAAATAAAATAAAACAAAAGCAAAAAAAAAAGAGAGAGAAAAAAAAATTAAAAGTAAAATGCATGTGTTAACAGTAATTACAGAAGCTTTTGCTTGGAATTTTTATTGAAATTGTTGGAAAGATTAATAATAAAAGAAGAAGAAGAAAAAAAAAGAAAAAATCTTTTTAAAATGTTTTTTTCAAAAAATAAAACACAGTAACACACGTGAAGATATATGTACGTATGTATGCATGTGTATAAAACAAAGTATAAATAAATCCATAAGAAAACAACAAGGAATGAAGTTAAAATGAGTGCGAGTTTTCGCACAGATACGAGGCTGGTTGTTAAATGAAGCGAACAAATACAATGAAAGAAATTAACAAATTTGTATAAAGGTTGCCTTTACGCTTTAACATTATCTGCTTTGAGCTGAATGGGCTTTTCTTTGGGGCGTTCAGTAGCCTTGATACCTCGCTTCTAGTATTAACTGCAAGACTAAACCCTCTTCATTGTTGGGACAATTTTTTACAACCAAGTAAAATATTTAAATGAAGAAATGCAAAATAATCTGATGAGAGAATTTATTTTGACCTTAGGAGGCGTGATGAAAAATTTCATTGATTTTTACCACTGCAGTTTTGTATACGTGAACTGATGGATTGGCTTAACGCAACACTATTTTTCTTTTCTGGCCAAATATGGTTTTCTAAAGTGTAACTTTATCACTTAATCGTCATAGATTATCACGAGCCTTTTATAAACCCTGTGGCATAACCTCGAGAAGTCACCCTAGTCTAGTAGTTAGTGTCTTGGCTTATTAGACGAAAGGCGAGGGTTTGAATCTCCGCTCAGATATCAAAAACGAAATCTTAGCAGATTTCTGACAAAAACTCTGAGAGAGTAAATAAAATTGCCATGAAAAATAAATCTGTCGTTCGTTGNNNTTAAACTGTAGGTCCCGCCACTTATGTATAAAATTAACACACACAACATAAGTGGTGTGAGAAGCTACATTTCAATTCTAACTGACAGGGTTGTAATGGCCAATTATGTATGTATGTATGTGGCATAATCTCGCTTGCAGATGACAGACAATCTAATTGGCTTCAGGAGTAAGCAAAGCTTTATTGAACCATACCACAGGTTAGAGCAAATGACAAGAACTACACAGAAGGCAAGGAAATGCTGTTCTTCCCAATTATTCAATATTTCCCAAGCTTTTGACAACATATGACACATAGGCCTACTTCTTAAATTATAGAGTGAAATTATTGAAAGGATTGAGGGTTTATTATTGTTACATAAATTTTATTACTACCCCTCGTTTAAAGCATACACCAACTTATCCAAATGTACTCTCCTTAATGTTTATACAACTGTCTGCTTGCCTGCCTGCCTGCCAGCCTGCCAGCCTGCCTCTATAAATACACATGCAAAGTTAAGTATGTATTTGAGTTTGTGTTTGTATTTTAAAAATTTTGCAAATAATTTTGATTTCTTTATCTTATAAACCCCCCCCCCCCACTACGTACGGATTTTTATTATAAATTAAGCAAATATTTTTATAAAGATTAACTTTTATTTCTGTATTGCATATGATTTTACATTATTATTGATGTGTGTTGATGTTGATGTACAAAGTTTATGTTTTACATTACTTTGGGTTATTAAATGCATATTAAAACAAACAAACAAACATACGTAGTAAATACTTTTATAATTAAATTATCACTGAGAAGTTATTAATGTATTGCGTTTTATGGCAGAATATCTTAGCTCTTTATTCAACCTAGCATAAGATTTAAGGAGATTTTGATTAATTTATAAAAGAAGCTATCGATAGCCAGCGTTTTGAAATTATTATCGATGTAACTGATCTACGTTTATTTGACAGCTTCCTGTAAAGAGCTTTCAGTTCAATGGGATCAATATCCAATGTTACATGCATACATTATTGGTCATTACACCCTGTCTGTTATAATTACAATCTAGCTTCTCACATGAGCATGAGCAGCGGACCTACAGTTTAAAGTCGACTGTGAACGCTAGATTTTTGACAAATTTTGCCAGGGCAATTTTATTTTACACACAGAGCTTCTGCCATAAATTTACTGTGAGGAAGTTGCCGAAAAATTGTGTTTCCATATTCCGTTTTGTTGAAGATGTCTGACCTGAAGTTTGAACCGAGGCCTCACGTCTAATAAGCCAGCTTACTAACTACTAGACTATGAACGAACAAAAATCATCGTATACTTGTAAGACCCTGTATGTACATTTAATTGCTGCAGTTTTAGCCAGAAATCTGCTGAGAGTTAGTTGCATAAGAAACATTTTTGCATGTTTCGCTTAGTTGCAGATGTCTAACATGGGGTTTGAACCTTGGTCTCACATCTATTAAGTTAAGACACTATTAAACACACAATTAGACTACGGTGACTACAAATATTGCCTGTTAGATTATAAGCTTGTGGCATTCTGTAGTTATTGACAGAGTAAATCTAAAATTTTAAGCATGAAAATCTAATACAAGGTTTGATGTAAATAATGAGGACCTTTTTAAAACAATGCAGGCAATAGTTCAATGCCGTGTAATTAAGTGGAGGTGCTTAAATAAAACCACGATCAATACAAAATCGAATATGAAAGAAAACAGAAAATTTTTTAGTCTCTCTATCTCTCTATCTCTCTATCTCTCTATCTGTCTACTCTCTTATCTCTCTATCTCTCTATCTCTCTATCTCTCTATCTCTCTATTCTCTCTTCTCTCTATCTTCTCTTATCTCTCTATCTCTCTTATCTCTCTATCTCTCTCTATCTCTCTTATCTCTCTATCTCTCTATCTCTCTATCTCTCTATCTCTCTATCTCTCTATCTCTCTAATCTCTCTATCTCTCTATCTCTCTATCTCTCTATCTTCTCTATCTCTCTCTCTCTTCTCTATCTTCTCTATATCTCTATCTCTCTCTCTCTCTCTCTCTGCCTCACTCCTTTTTAAAACAATGCAAGCAATAGTTCAATGGCGTGTAATTAAGTGGAGTACTTAGGTGTTTAAATAAAACCATAATCAATACAAAATCGAATATGAGAGAAAACAGAAAAATTTTTGAGTCTCCCTATCTCCCTCTCTCTCTCTCTCGCTCTTTCTCACTGTCTAAATGATTCCTACTCAAAGAGATAACAATTAGACTGAATATTGTACGAACCCGCCTTACTTACAAAAGACTGAGGCTCTTTAACTACAAAAATTTTGATGCCGAAGTTAGTTTGGGACTTCGTGGACTACAGTGGGACATGAAACTTTAGAGATTACAAAGATATAATAAGAGAGAAATACTTAATTTTACTTAATATTTTTCGTGCCCATAACATACTAAGTACCGAACACTTCTCAGCATGAATAGATGCTGTAGGGAAATTCTTTAGACTCTCTCTCCATACTTACTTAACTTAACTTAACTGGTCTTAACTTAGAGTCCTTTAGTTAGGATTACGACCTAGCTTATCACACCATTTATGTTGTGTGTATTAATAATTATTATTAATACAGAGTGGCGGGATCTACAGTTTAATGTTGAATCCGAAATTTTATTTATTTTCAGAGTTCTTGACAGAGAGAAAGGTGCTGAAGAAATATTTTTTCATTTTTCGTTTTGCTGGAGATGTCTGACCTATGATTTCAACTGTGACCTCTCCCGTCTAATAAGCTAACACACTACCTATTAGGCTACGGCAACTCCTTATGGCCATACTGTTAAACTGGATTAAGATATGGAAAGCAAAATCAAAGGGTTTCGGTATGATCGTGTCTTTTGTCAATCGTTACAGTGAATTGAGAATATTTTTATATGCCCGAGGCTGTCATAAATTGACTTAAATTCTTCAAAAAGTAGTTTATTGAGCATATTTATTGCCTAAAAATTTTATAAAATTTAAAGCAAAGCAAATTTAAAACAATTTTTCTAATTCTAATCAATTCTTAATTGAAAAAAGTCAATCAAGTCTACTGAATAAATGAAGAAAAAAAATCGAATTTTTAACCATAATGGATTACATTTAAAGAATATTAATTTAAAATGCCATTTACGAATGGGAATACGAAAGAGGATAACAAAAAATAATACAGAAACCCAAACAAAAAAAAAAAAAAAACGAATGGAATACATGCGTCCTTTATTTGTGTGTGAAGAGTAAAATGTTGTTGCGTAAAATAGCAAAATTTTCTTTTTTTTTTGTTGCAATAATAATTACTTTTTCTTTTTAATTTTATATATGTTTGCTTAGGTTAGTGTTGTTGCTGATGCTCAGATAGATACAAATATATTTGCAGTCATGCATGCAAAAATGCATTTTTCAGATACAATTACTCTCTATACATACATACATACAGACATACGCATGCATGTTATGTATTGTATATAAGAATGTATATAAATATACATACTTGTTGTTTATTGGTGTGCAAAACAGGCCGTGTTATTGTAACTGCAACAACAACAACAACAACAAATACTCATTTATCTTTATATACGATATTTTTCTTTCAATTCGAAAATTATTACAAAAAAATTTTTTTTTTTCTTTTTTTCATTAAGGAAGTACAACATTATTTGCACCATCATCAATTTTTATGTTACGACCATAACAAACACATACACACACACTTATACACAGAGAGATAGAGATAGAGAGAGAGAGAGTGAGAGAGATTGTTAGACATGTTATAACACGAATACAAGCAGATTCAAATGCATCTACACTTATTAGATATGAGAATATTGAAATGAAAAATTAAAATTACAGTGGCAATAACAAAAATAGCACTTTCAATGCTAGCATAAGAAGTGGAATATTAAGCTGATTATTAATAGAACATGTTAGATTTCTTCAATTGATGTTTGCCCCGCTAAAATGCTTTAATATTATAGGAAAGCTATCAAACACTTCTTAAGCACTAACACAAATGGAAATGAGCTTTCATTGCTCTTAATTCAAACACAATTGTAATAATATTTGTTTCCTTTTTCTATCAGCCAATACCATACAGTTGTATGTGGCTTATCATTTCAATCCCGTTAATACTTTATTGCAGTTATAGCATCAACGTTTATCCAGCATCTCCTTTTCCTTCTCCTTCTCACTTTCATATTTTGTACTTCGTTCCTTATTTTCTTTTCTAATTTTCATTATTTTTTTGTTTTCTGTTGCCTTGCATTTCATTTCGTTTTTGTATCTTTCATTCAGGCCTTCATTCATTTATTTTTGTTGTAAATAACCAATGATGCCAATGGCTTTTGAAATAGATTTGTTGCATTGATAGTTGGAAGTTGGAAGTTGGTCGTTATATATGATATCGTTGCATTGAACATCGGATTCAAATGTATTAATGGAATATAAAAGAAACAAAAAAAAAATGGGAAAAAACGGAAAAAAGGAGATGGGAATTGTATTTACAGTGAGCAGCAAAGGAAACTGTACATCAATCTCAACTTTTACCGTTTAAATAGAGTGCTTGAAAAAATTTTAAAATTTTTCGAAAATTTTTTGTAATTTTTTTCTGTTTCAATTTTAAAAACAAATGAAACAAAATTTAAAATAAAAATAACGGTAATTTATTAATGTATGTATTTGTCTAATGTATAGTTTTTTTTGACGCTCACTGTGCATGCGTTATGCATCAAAGAAAGAATATTAGAAGTAGCTCGACAGTAGGTTATCCTACACAACACTTGTACAAACGATTACGTTAATAATTTAAAGTCTAAGCATAATTTATACAAAATTGTTGCATATTAGTGTCACTACAATCGAAGAATAAGGTTTTCCAGTTGCCACTATACATAAATTCTTATGGGCAATAATTAATACCTGCTTCTATTGCTCGAATAATTTTGCGCATAATAATGTTGCACGTGTTTGGACATAAGAAGCATGCCTCTTAACAGTGTTATGCCCGGAAAAAAAGATGCGTATACTCTTTGTAAAACACTCTTCTATACAAAGTACCTTTTTAAAAGCAGTTGTGGTGGTACGGTTAGTAGCAGCAGTAGTGATATGTAATCAAAGCATAGAAGGCAATCATATCGTATTATGATGGCAAATTCTTAATGTCTGCAAGAGTATGTATGTTATTAGTAGTATTTTACTGTATGCATGTCTGTGTGTGTGTGTGAGTGTGTGTGTGTTTGTTGCCAATACATCTATTGATTTACAAGAGCTGTTGATGGTTGAATTTTTTTTCTCTGCTGCATCTGTTGCAGCCAAGTTTCAAACCAATGTTCCAAAACAAGCCTATCAAGTTTTTGTACCTTTTTTTTCTCTCATTGATTCCCATTTTTTAAAGGCAAATGTTTCTGCCAATAAGGGAAGAAGGGAAAATAGAGGAGAAAAAAACCAGTCTGGTTTAAGGCTAAATATATGTATAAACAGTAAAGGCTTTTATCTTTTATTCCCTGCATGTATGTTAGGTGTTTTAAGCCATCTCTACCATGGTAGACTTATACTCCTTAGGTGTCTATACCTGTTTAAGTTGTAACTCTTAAAAGCATTTTTTGCATTCTAGTAAATGCAAGAAAATATTTTTTAAAACTAAAAAGAAAACTGTGTTGTAGGCATATAAAGAGATGAAAGACTTACCATTACGATTTTCACTATCAGCCGGTTTCATTTGTATGGGATGATGCATCTGTAAATAGAGAGAGAGAGAGAGAAAAAAAACAATACAAAGTAAATAGCATGTGATTAAATTGTAAAAACTGATTAAATCTGTTAAAGAAAATAGCGAAAATAAGATGGGAAATAAATATGATTTTAGTGTTGATGAGAAGAAATTTTTAAAGTTTCATTTTACACTGTACTACTCCCCATTAGTAATGGGTTTATACTGCCAGCTGCCTTAAGAACTCTTATAACATCCGTTTGAAGAGTGATTTACGTACATGGAAGACCGAGAAAAGTTACAGAGTAATAGCATGTCCAGCACTCAAGTCTTAGGCTTTTATTTGTACTGCGGTTAACTGCACGCTCTTATATATCGTGAATGTCGTACACATACACACATAATTGGTCATTGCAACTATTGAGTCAGGATTACGACCTAGCTCCTCACATTATTTAAGTTGTATGTAACCTACAGTTTAAACTCGTTTTTGAATAACAGATTCCTGAGAAACTTTTGCATGGCAATTTTATTTAATCTCAGAGTTTTTTATCAGAAATCTGCTGAGAGGAAGTCACTGAAGAAATATTTTTTTATATTTCGTTTAGCTGGAGATGTCTGACCTGGCCTTATGTCTCATAAGCCAACACACTACTTACTAGACTATGCCGACTAGAAAGCTCACCATGATTTGCTCAACAGACGTTGTGTGTTACCGATCCAAAACTCGGGTCCGAAAAGGCTGTATAGTTGCTACATAATCGGCTTAGGTATACGAACAAGTTCTGGTCCTACCGATTATAGTTTTTCATAGAAGCTTTTCTATACACCTTCTAATCAGAGATAAATTTTTGAAGACGAAGGGTCAGCTGTGTGTTCTTACATGGTTTTAGTGCAGTTGGTATCACAAGCGGAGCTGATGTCACTTTATCGTATCCAATAAATAAAGAAAATTGTTCCAACTTTGAAGTGCTTTAAATGGAAACTGTTCGATTCAAAAGAGGCATAAATCGTGAATTAAGTTCACGTTCAAATAAATATTTAACCTCAGATCCCATGAATAAACTTAATAATCCGGTTTCAAGCTGCTCAATGGGAGAACGTCTTGAAGAAGTAGGATTTTTAGGGGTTAGGGTTTCGGGAATGTATCTCTTCGCAGTTAAAGACAGATATGAAGAGTCTTAATGTCTGCCAAGCAGTACTTGCTCTATTATGTCTGTATGCTGGAATAAAGATTTCCTTGGAGCATATGGAAATATAAGCAAAGCACAGGAATTCTAACTGCGCTATTGGCAATTTTACTGATAAGCTCGGTGTATTGCACCACAATTACCACAGAGGCTGTTATGATGTAGAGAAGGCGGAAACGGTGCAATACCATGCATTACAGGACAGACGTCAATGGTTTTTGGGTGACAGAACGTTTGAAGATCTGGGCATGGTGGCGAACGTTCCACTAAGCGAACTAGCCGGTTTCTTTCAATACTCGGGGTGCTTTAAACTCACCACTAACGCATCATGACAAGTTTGCTTACCTTACTAATAATAATACAACGGTAGCAAGCTAAACGCTACCCTAACCTGAGGTTATTTAATGTCTCTGGGACGCCTTTGTTTATGCAGTTGCGTGTAGCATAACGAATTCAAATGTACTGTGGTGTCAGAAGTTCGTGTAATAAAACAACCTTTTAAATAGTCAAACGTAAACCATATTGATTATCTATGATCCCGTATAAGGGGTCCTAAATAATAAAACTGCTTCAGACAAAAAAGTGAAATAAAAAATTGGAATTTGCTTCCGATTTTGTAAGTTTACTGAAATAGAGCAAACAAATATAAAGGAAATCATCTTATTTGTGTCCTCATTTTCAATAGAGTTAAATTACGATATAGGGAATAGGATTATCACCTTAATCTGATAGAACCTCACACGTAATCTGAACTCAATTGATGATGTAGTTTATAATCACCATCACAAGCGCATTGATTTTAAATTTTCTATTCACTTTAAATAGTTGCTTTATTTACGTTACGTAAATAATACATTTTCATTCATTCCATTACAAAAATCAAACAGAAAATAAAAAAAAAATACCAAAACATGATATTTAATGACCAAATAGTCGACAGATTTAAAATCGATGAATAAATTCTGTTCAATTTATTTAAATTACCTGCCAGACGACTTGACAAAGATTGAAGTATGAATGTTTGTTTATAATAATTAGTGGCATTACTAATTACAATAATAAAAAAAAAAAAAAACAGAACAAACAAAACAAAACTATACTACATGCACATATCACTCACATATGTACCTCACATGCCTCATATGCCTCACATGCATCACATGCATACGTATGCATTTTACTTTTGCATGCCCATCCATTACTAGCAAAAGCATATTTTACATGCGAGTCTCTCTCTGTGTGTGTGTGTGTGTGTGTATGTGTTAAGTAAACAATAAAATGGCCATTTCCATTATTTAGAAGTTAAACGAAATGTGTAAATGTAAACAAAACATAATACGGTCAACGGTATTGAAAACAAAACTTGTGATGTCCATACAAAAACAAATACAATTTACAATTTACATACACATGTAAACAATATATATTTGAATGTATGCATATATGCGTTTGCTTTGCATAAGTAAAAATGTCAATATATATGTATGTATGTGTGTATGTATGTATGTATATATACTTAAACAAACATATACCAATACAAACGAACAACAAATTTATTTTATTTATTTATTAATGTATGTCAGTCAGTACTAAAATCGAATTTACTTTCCGTATACAATACATTACATCTACATATACTCGTGTAGACATTACAATACATTGTCGTTGTCATTTACTGTTTTTCCATTTCGATTGACTATAGAAATGTAATACGAGTGCCGAGTATAAAATATAACTTTTCTCTGTCTTTTATTACAATCTTGTGTTGTTGTTGTTGTTGTTGTTGTTGTTTTATATTGTAAATTAACTGTATTTTTTTGTTGTTGTTTTTATTTTCTTTCTTTTTTTTTTGTTCTCCTCATTACCAATATTTAGTATTTGAAAGTAATATCCTTGTTGTTGTTATTGTTTTTGTTTTGTTTAGGCATTATTTTCTATAGAAACATCATTTGATTAACTCCTCTCCCCCGCTCTCCTAAGGCAACATACATTAGAATTCTTCATTGTTTACGTTAAATGTGTGTCTCTCTCTCTCTTTCTCTCTCTGTATGTTATTACTTTCTACGTGTGTTCGTGTTTGCATATTAGTTTTCCTTTACATTTTTTTTAATTTTATTAATTACATGGTATTGCTAATATGAGTTTCTTTTTTTAAAGTTATTTTTAACAGTATTTGTTAGGTATTATGCCAACAAATTCCAGCTTGTAAGTGCATTGTTGACGTGCATTGTTGTACAGTTGGAACAAGGTCTAATTACACTATTGAGCAAATTCGTTTAGGATCAGAGAGAAAATGAACAAATTTTTATCATGAATATCTGATTGGGGCATGAAAATATTAACAAAGATTAGCATGGGGGGCTGATGTAGTAAGTGGAACTCTCACATTCACTCTTAGCAGGATTTCCAAGATTACACTGCACCTATACAAACACACGCATACAGTTTAGTTATCCTAGTGAAGCAGTCGCTTGAAAGGCAGTGTCTTTTATTGTTGATCTCTATTGTCTTCACCAAGCTACTACCCTTTATCAACAGGCGACTTTGGATCCATTTACTCCTTTGAACTGATAATGGAGTTCCAAGTAAATTAGGACTTTCCATAGATACTTAACACTATGAGTGTTATGTTTAAGGTTTTTGTGCAGCTGTAGTAAAACGAATACAAGGGTATGTCAGGGGTACAAGGGAATTTCAACACCGCTGCTCTTTAAGATTGTACTGGAGTCGGTTATGTAGCTGGCATTTAGCAACAAAGGGAACATAATATGGGATATGCATTATCGACTCGGACTACAGTACACCTATATACATACATACACAATTGGTCATTATAACACTTCAGTTAGGATTACGATCTAGCTTCTCACACCAATTGTGTCGTTGTTTAAAGTCCATTTCGAATGACAGAAACTTTTCATTGCAATTTTGCTTACCCTCAAAATTTCGCCAGAAATCTATCGAAAGAAAGTCACTGATAAGTTTCGTTGAAGATATTTGTCCGGGGGATTTGCCGTGCTCTCATGTCTAATAAGTTAACACCCTAGCTCCTACACTCTGGCTACTACACTATACCTATTCTTCCAAATTGGTGCAAATTCAACAGATTGTGATCGAAGTTGTTTTGCGTATCGTATACTTGTAACACCCTGTGTATACACTTAATTGCTGTAATTGTCAAAAATAATGACCAACCCACATGTGTTCACTCAGCATTGTTAAAGTATTGAGTTGAAGAAACATTTTCAGTCTGGACATATGTACATACATACATACCTACATATGTACATACATAAGTAATTAAACAAACATATGCTAACATTTTCTAAAGCTTTTAATGCATTTTAGTTTATAATCGAATTCAATACTTTGCTTTAAAAGGAAATAGGAAAAGGGCTCAGGTAATTACGGTAAAGTTAAGGTCATTTTGAACGAGAATTTTATTTCAAACATTTGAAAAGTTATTGTAAACGGGGTGTATTGATTATCTGTTGGGTATTGGCATAAAAGTCCAAGTAGCCTAGTAGGTAGTATGTTGGCCTATAAGACGTGAGGCTATGACTCAAACCCTAGGTTTGAATAAAACGAAACATGAAAAAATATTTCTTCGGCGACTTCCTCTCAGCAGATTTCTATCAAAAAACCCTGAGAATAATAGAATAGAATTGCCATCAGAAAGTTTTTCAAAAAATCTGTCGCTCATAATGCACACAATATAAGTGGTTTGGGAAGCTAGGTCGTAATCCTGTTTGAAGTGTGGTAATGACCAGTTATGTACGTATGCATGTATATGTGTTAGGCTTCCACCTCCTGTGGGATTCCGTACGTCTATGTAACATATCAAAAAACTTTTTTTTAAATTTTAAATTTCCTTCTACGCTGATAAATTAAAAAGGCCTTTACACTAGACGCTACTTAACCCCCGAGTCCTTTCTGCAATTTGCGTTTGCTTGGTTTTATTTACTGTCAAAATGTCACCCATTCTATGTAAAATAATGTCGGTATCCTGTATTGTAAAGTGTATTGAAAAGGATGAAACAGGATGTAATAGGATACCGGCAGCTGTTTTAATGTTTAATGTAATGACAGTGAAATATTTTGTTTCATTAAACAAAAATACATTCTAATGAGTGAGTGCTTTGTTTGTTTGTTTTTTTTTGCAGCTTATCTGGGAAGTATTTTAAAAATAGATTTTTTTAAGGTAAGAGAGAGATTGATGCTGTATTCTTAGTTTGTTTGTGTGAATAATTGTAAATGCTATGGACATATGGATCTGCATAGATGAGTGTGGCTAACTAGACAGTTGGCCTATAGAAAGCTTTCAAGAGCCAAATAAATGATGATAAAAATTCAATTGCTTTTAAGCAATTTTGTTTGCAATTTGAATTAAATTTACAGTTCAACTAGAGCCTGTCCATAACAGGATGTCTAAAAATCCTTTATAGCGGCAAAGCTTTTTTATATTGTGGCAGGTATACAGGCATGCGAGAACTAATCCAGGACCTTTTGAAACAAAAGGTGTAAATGGCTTAAAACTCTGTTTAAATATTTAATGACGTTCAATGTTTTCCTTCTTATACTCTGGTATGATGCTGGTATTGAAGAGCCATGGCTTTCAAGAGCCAAATAAATGCTGATAAAAATTCAATTGCTTTTAAGCAAAATGTCAGTTAAATTTGATGTTTTTTTTTTCTCTGCTACTTCATTTTTAACATAAAATGAATGTGAATGAGATGAGAAAGAAAAAAGCAGAGAACATTTGAAATCCTTTAAATGTTTACTTAACATTTGAATACTATTTTTATAGCTAATTGAACTGAAAATTAAAGCGACAGCCATATAAACAGACAAATGGACGACATAGTTATTTTTCGAGCACAGTGTTTGATTAAATTACAAAAAAAAAAAGAACACACTCTTCTGTATCAACATTTGCATAAAATTGACGTTGACGTTGACGTTGACGTTGACGTTGACGTTGACGTTGTGTTTTAAATTTTTATGCGATTTTTTCCTTTTCAATTAAACTTTTTTTTTTCTCAGTTTTACAGTTGAAAGCGAAAGAAAAAAAAAGTTTCAACATTTTTTTTTTTCCTATAATTTTTAGCGTTTTGTTTTAAAAAAATTAAATTGTGTGTGTGTGTATGTGTGATGATAGTATAGTGGAGATATTGCATTTAAAACTATCTATTCTATGTGTCAACTAACTTGACATGACATTTAAATGTCGGTTATAGTTATTATTTTCATTATAAAACGTAAAAGTGAGTGTCAAAAAAACAAAAAAAAAAAAAAACAGAAAAAGAGAAAAATAACGGTTTTCAAAACTTTATTACCTTAATTTACTGTCTAACAAATGTTGACCTTTTTCATTTGTTACAAATAATTTTTTTTTTTTTGCTTTGTTCTGTTTTTCATTTAATTTATGAAAGCGTTAGAAAAAAAAACCCTGAAAAAGCATTCGAAATCATTCACCTGCATTTTATTGTGACAGTTAATTTGAAAGTATTCACTTTTATTTCTTCTATGAATTCGTATTTGAAATGATTTTTATTTATTAAAGCATTTTAATTTAAAATATTTCTAAATACGAGGGGTGTTGCTAGTGTTTAACATTGTATTATAACTTTTAAAATAAAACCTAAGTAATCTTTAAATATTTCTGGTCTCTTCAGTTCTGATATTTTCCATAAATTGAAATTTTACAGTGAGTTTTCAGGCAACCACCTCAAAGAATGTAACTTCTATGTGGCCTCTAAGCTGCCACCAGCTTTATTTTTCCAATTTCAAGAGAAAGTGCTGCTAAGGAATATTGATTGCTCATCGAAACATATGCCGAAGCTTAGACCTCCTAGATAAGCAAGAAAACTTCAAAGATAATGAATTGAAGGCATTTCTCTATTACGATCTCTATCATGCATAGGAAGAACTTACAAAATGATTGAAAGCCAAGCCAGCAGCAGTTTCAAAGTGATTATAAGCAATGGAATCCTTCAAGAAGAAAATTTATCCAAACGAGACATTAGAACATTACTTTACATATTCAAAATATTGATTTAAAGTCCTAAAAAACTTTATTTTTGCATAGAATCATGTCTTGGTACCCATATTGGATCCGTTAAGACCAATCCAAGTACTTTAAAAAGTATTTAAAGCCACACTAACGAGTCTAAAAAACATCGTAGCAGAATATTCATGCCATCAAGGTCCAATACATACAGACATACGTATATAATGGATCATTACCATCCTTCAATGCCTTCAGAATTACGACCTAGCTTCTTGCACTATGTTGTGTGCATTAATTTTATACATAAGTGGCAGGGACCAACACGTTAAAGGTTTGGCTAGAAATGTGCTAAGAAGAAGTTGCCTAAGATATATTTTTTCATATTTCGTTTTGTTGGCGATGTCTGACCTGGGGTTTGAACCATGGCCTCTCTCTAATAAGCCAATACACTACCTACTAGACTACGGCAACCCATTACTAGGTTCAAACAGCGTTGCAAAAAATTTTTCTTTGATAAACTATCATACAGAAAAAAGTAAGCTAAACATTCGTCTTCTATATCCTGATAACTTCTGCAATAATGACCATCATCAAATGCAGCCCATAGTTTGGACTCTGACAGCTGTTTAGATTCTTAAAAAAATACATAAAATTTGTTTTAGCTAAACGGCGATCATCACTGCTTTACAAAGGCATTATTAATCTTCAGTTTCCATATCCTGTCAACTTCTACTTTAAGCGAGAGCCATAAAACTGGTATGAATAGGTAGAAACATCCTATTATTGTAGGCCCCTGTAGCCCAACTACTGCTATCAGTGTAAAATCAGGTTCACCTCTCGCAAAATCATATTATTCTGTTGATATGTGCGGATTTCTCAGACTATATACATATCGTATGTATGGTAGCCTGAATTTCCTATAAGCCAGTTGGACACAATTGGTGACCAAGTTCACAGCAAGAATTGCAGGATTCACAGCAGTATTTTGTAGCTTTATCGCACGTTTTATAGTTTAGGCCTTACCCCATCAGACTGATAGTTTGCTGACGTTTTAGGTTGATACTGCTTGAATAGTCTTCACTTTTAAATAAAGCGTTTAAAATTTGATCGAACTACAATCATTTAGTTAGGATTACAACCTAGCTTCTCACATTACCTATGTTAAATGTGTTAATTTCATGCATGAGAGGCGTGACCTTCGGCTTAAAGTCGATTCCGAACAACAGATTTTTGAGAAACTTTTCATTGGCAATTTTTATTTTACTCTCAGAGTTTTACCCGAAATCTGCTGAGAGCAAGATTCTTCCATGTTCCATTATGTTCGAGATGTCTGACCCAGGTCTCCAGAAATATAGAAGACTTTTACATTTAGCTCTCCGAATTGCTGAAAATTGCGCATTTTTAGCGTTTTAAAGTCTCTAAAATTTCTTAAGTGGACTTGAAGTGTTCTCTATGAGAGCATGGAGATGCCTGCAAACATGGATTCAAACCCATTGAGGTGCTTGACGTCATTTCCAGTATTTTTCTTTTTTTTTGACATCATATTTGTATCTCGATTACAATTTATAATCTTTAGAATGCCTTTATAAATTCATCGGCTTCTTTTGCAAAATGCCTAATTATATAAACAATTAAAGAAATGTTTTGAAAAGAGAAGCTACTTACACTTCTTAAACTCTCAAATGTTGCCTTTTAACCTCAAAATACTGTTGTGCTCTTAATAACCTCGTAAATGAATTCAATTAAAGGAATTATGAAATAAGAAAAGAAAGAGGAAAATGTTAAGAAAACATATGAAAACATAAATTAAAAAAAAGGGTTTCTTTTAATTAACTTTTCATAGTTCCAAGGAACAATACTCATATGTATTGTATTCGATGATGATGCCTGGGCTTAGTTCTTTGACAGTAAAATAATAAAGTGAAGGCAAGAAAAGAAAACTTAAATGATGAGAGGTGATGAGTAGTAAGTCACTGAGTAAGTGAGTGAGTAGGTGAGTGAGTGAGTGAGTGTGTAAGTATTAATTAAAGGAAATACTATACAAACTTTATTTCATTTTGAGAATATGCTTCTCATTATTATAGAAACAGATTTAAAAGAATAATTTCTTGAGAGAAGAACATGGATACAAAAAAGAATGGTTAGAGAGATGCTATTTGAAGATGTTTTTTTTTTCTCTTTTTTAAGAAGCTTTTCAGTTTGCCTTCATAAATAGCAAAAGTATTTATAAACGTGTAAACATGGCAATTAACAATTCGTCTAGAAATAAATAAAAAAAAAAAAAGAAAAACTTTATCATTCATTTTGTCGTAAGCGACTTTCATAAATACTTGAGTTTCTATGAATACTTGTCGTGTATTTTTTTATTTTTTTTTTTTTTTTTGAAGCTTATTCATTAAATCAAATATTAATGGCAGGTTCTTTCAATAGCAACATTTTCAAAAAGCTAATGAGTATCAAATATTTATAGTTGCAGATGTAGGTGGTGCCCTTTATAAGTTATTACAAGCAGGGTTTGAATAATTAAACACTTTTGTCTGCCTTTTTCTATACATTCTGTATGTAAAGTAATGTCGTTTGTATAGGTAGAAGGGAAAATTAACATCCTTTTTAAGCATTCTTTTTAAGAGTCACTTAAAATTTATTACGATTCTTCTGTTCGTTTCATATTCGATGAGTAGCAGAGGCCTTTCTTGTACGACAAAACTAATAGTCTACAAGATGCTCATCCTCCCCTTGCTTCTTTATGGCGCAGAAGCATGAACACTGATGCAGCAGCCTTGAGAGTAGTCTTCAGTCCAGTGTGAGTTGGCAATAATTCCCACATCCGATCTAACAGTGAGCTGTATGAGCGCCTCAACGACATGGACGTTGTTTAGCGCATTAACATCTAGCGGCTGAGCTGGCTCGGCCATGTCTTTCGAATTATGGTGAATGCTCCGGCGAGACGGGTATTTGATGCGGAGATCTAAGGAAGCCGGCAAAGAGGATGGCCTTGTTTGTATTGGAAGGACTAGATTGCGGAAGAAGCCCTGTCATCGATTGGTTGGACTAACTGTAGTAGGAGCGCAAGAAGCAGAGGCGCCTGGAACGATGTGTTAAGGCAGGCCGAAATCCGTTAATCGGGTTGTTAATCGCCAATTAAGTAAGTAAGTTGACATTCGGTCTATATCATTACAATACTAGGTCAGGCCGTAGAGTAACTATGAATTCACTGGACTATCGGCACTTGACTCAGGAATTATGAAATATAGTCGCCGTAGTCTGGTAGGTAGTGTATTCGTTTATGAGACATAAGGCTACATGGTTCAATCACAAGGTCAAACATTTTTTGCAGATTTTATTTCAGTAGATTTCTGGCAAAAACTCTAAGTTACACTCATCAAATAGCCATGAAAAGTTTCCACACAAAAAATCTGTCGTTCGCAGTCGATTCTAAGCTGTAGATCCCGCCGCCTTTGTATAAAATTAACACACACAACAGTAGTGGTGTGACATGCTAGATCGAAATCCTGACTAGAGGGTTGTAATTAATCAATTATGTATGTATGTACGTATGTATGTATTCTTATAGTCAGAGCTTCTGTATTGGCATTCCCTTTATGAGTATGGAAAAATTCTTTAAAAATTTCCTTAGAATTTATATTCAAAGTATCTTAAACTACCTGCAATCAATGCATATCTTATTTGATGTGAATGTGAAGACATTTACTAACATGATTAAATATTATTAAGTAGTTTAGACAACTGCACAATGCAGCCACTTTACAAAATACAACACACTTTAAAAGTTTTTCACTTCTTTTTTTGTTTTTTTCAATACAAAAACACAAACATTACAAAATACAACAACAACAACAGCAACAAACAAAAAAACATTACAAAAAAAAAATATAACAAATTGCAGCTTAAGCTTTTCCGTTTTTCTCTTCTATTTTTCATCATACAGACTCATACATTTACAATGATGGCTGTTAAGGGGGGGGGGTGGCGAGGGGTGGTTTAAAATATGTACGAAACCCGCAATGAAAATACTTCTTCATACAATATGGATACAACCGCATTAGATTTTATTAGTTGCTACAGACATATATGTATGTAGGTACGTACGAGTATGTGTATGTGTGAATGGATATTAATGGATGATATGTATTAGTATTTGTACGTATCTAATAGGAATGCTATACTTACCCCATCTAATGTTCTGATATTATGCAAAGCATCTTGAGCCTTCAAAGCAGCCCTACGCGTATAATACGTTACAAAACAGCACCCTGTAAAAGAGAAATACAAGAACACAAAAAGCAAAAAAATAATACAGAAAAACACACTTTTTTCTTCTTCTTCTTCTTCTTTTTAGAAGTAATAAATAAAATAAAAAAAGAAAATGAAAACTAAATTACAAACAAACAAAAATAGTTATTTTCTATAAAAATATAATACAATCTGCATATGTATGTATGTATACAAAGCTAAAAAAAAACACTGTGCAACAAAGTTATGGCATTACTGTACGAATTTTAACTGTAGGCTCTGCCTATCTGGAATAAAATTAACATGCACACAACATGGGTGCTGGGAGAAGCTAGGTTTTAATCCTTACTAAATAACTGTAATGACCCATAAAGCAAGTCAGTCATTTTATCCTACTGCAGATATACTGATTAACTGCATTTGGAATCCCAGAAATGAATTTATTTTAATGTGTTAAATCGCAAAGCCTTGTCATTTCAACAAAGGCCTTGAAATCGGCATGACTATACTAAGTTCCAGTAATTTATGTAGCTGTAGGCAAAAGAGAAATCTTATAAACCATGGAAGTTGAGGCTATTCCACCACAATGAAATCGACCTGGCATAAACGATGATGATCGGATTAAGGTGAGTTGGCTCAATCGAGGGCCAAGCGAAAGAAAAAGGTGTTAAGGAGCTTCCTCAATACCAAATTCATAATTTTTGCCTGTAATAGACTGCCGGAGGGAAGAAATTTTGTTTCATATGGACAATCCCAGAGAACGTTCATATATGATACCATATCGGAAGACTCTGAACCTGTATTACGAGGCTATTATGGCTGGACGCTGATTTTGTCGATTAAGAACCGTTAACCCGGTAGAACTATCGAACAGAATGGTTGCGATATTGAATTCAATTGAAGCATTCACATGATGCTTAATAAACTTGTTAAATAAATCCACCTCATTGCCAGGCAAACATTTTCGGTTGACCCTTACCTCATAGCCGGAGATATTACAAGCCTTATAGGCTTCAACAATAGATTACAAAGCTTGGTTAGAGGCTACGAAATATTCCTGTGATTCTCGCAAGTCCTGCTTTGATTAGAGGCTTCAAAGTATTTCCGTAGATCTGTGATAGTCCTGATGTGATCTTAATTACTTATTGTGTCCAACTGGCATGTAGGCAATTCGGGCAATCATGCACACATAGTCTGAGAGAATAATATGATTTCACGAGAAGTGAACCTGAATTTTGCATTGACAGTGGTCCTAGTTAATTCAGTCCTTAAAAACATTATTGGGGCCTATGAGACTTATTATTTCAGAATCTATACCAGGAAACATTTTACGTAGAAGACGTCAGGATATGAGAACTGAAGAATTATAAAAAGTTTGCAATGTCTTTGGAAAGCTGCGATGTTCACCGTTTAGTTAAGGCAATGTTTTTAAGAATCTAAACAGTACTCAAAGTCCAACTATGGGATGCATTTCACAATGGTCACTATTCCAGAAGTTGTCAGGATGTAGAAGATGAATGTTTAGTTCGATATTTTTTGTATGAAAGTTGTTCAAAAACAATTGTTTGGAACTCCTCCGTTTAATAGGAATTTATTGAATACAAACCCGAATATCATCATCAATCATCATCAAACTTTCTTTAATCTAGGTTCAGACGTTTTGAAATTCTATGCTTTGTGCATAAAAATGCGTTTGAAGCTTAAAATAGATTTTATGGTCTATCAAACCCGAAATGGCCATGAATTTTAAAAAACGTTGGCAGCATTCTATGCAACGAATTTCAGAATAAGACTTGTTACTGCTCTCGATACGATTCTTCTGTGATTCAACTTGCTTTTTACTTTTTGAAGCCATTTTTGTATCCACTTTTTAACTACAATTCATCTTTACTTACCTCTGGCATGTTATTTATAAATAAAGTATTTTGCATGCCATTATTGCTGTTGCACAGTGTTTTGTTTTACTTCTTGTATACATAGAAATGCAAATAAAGTTACAAATACAATATTTCTTTAACAAGATATGAATGGAATTGTAGACAAAACAACATTACAAAACTTTCAAATACACACACTTGAGCTGGTTTAAGACAGCCAGTATGGATAAATAAAATGTAAACATGTAAACTGATACTCGGATACTCTATAAAAATTCAAATAAAATTTTATTTTATTTTATAAGAACACATTCCTTCCTGTATTCTGGCTCGTTTCTGTATTCTAAGGCACAGTTAGCACAGCAGTTGCCATGTTTGCTACGATGTTCAATAATAGTTGGAAAGACTTTGGCACACAAGAAATTTTATGTTAATTAATCAAATAACATGCAATTTATTTAAAAAAAAAACATACATACAGACATACATACATACATACAAACTATTTATTTATTTATTCATACAGTCACTCAGTCATTCATTCATTTATTCAATCATTTCTTTACTTCTCTGTTTCAGTTTCTAAAAGTTTTCCTTCAATTTTTTCTTCACTTTTTTTTTTGCCATGTTGCCAGAGTAATAAGAAATAGGAATTAATGCGCTTACATTTACTTTTGACACATAAAATGCAATACAATAAGAACAACAGGACTCACACTACAATTTTCTTACAATTTTTTTTTTTTATTCAGCCAAAGACATAAATTATGGAACAAAACATGCAATTTTAAAAAAGACTTGCTATTGCTACACATGAACTTATTGAATAGATTTCTTAGCACTTTTTTCATATTTTTTTTATTTATTTTGCTTAGGACAACAAAACAGAACATATTTCTCAACAACATGAATATCTTATTTTTTTTTTTCTTAGCGCATATGATTTGTAATGAAAGACGTTTTTAATGACTGCCTTAATTAAAGAGAAAATTTTTATGATATTGTAAGTCATATCCGTTGTATATACGATAGGTTGTATTTTGTTTTTATCAATTATTTTTTAAATTAATTAAGTTTTCTTCATGATTAACTAGGTTACACGCAATACGTATGAATAATCTGATAATACTCATACGTAGTGTGATACCAGATACCAGTACACTTCACAGCACTGCTTTCAGTTGAATTAAAGTCCTTGTCACAATTCTATTCAATTTATATTCAACATAGGCTTGTTATTATTTGTAAGAAATGTAATTAAATTATAATAATTATGCCTTACATTACTACCGATTGTCTCCATTCTCACTTCAATGATTATATGACAAGCATGGGATCCTTAAATATTGTTTGAAAACGAAAAACTCAAAACAGGTCATCCATTTGAAATAATTGCACTTAAACGCACTGCCCTATCAAGGCACATCATATTAGAATCTAAAATAATACATTCTACGAATTTGGATGTTTAAAGAATACACCAATAGTACTTGGCGCTTTCTCTTTAATCGGCATTTTTCATGATAAAATTGCTCTTGGTCGAGTTTCTTTGAGTTCCATTATTACAACTTGCGATTAAAGTTGGTTTTAGTAAAGGGTAACTTTAACTAAAGTTGGTTTTAGTTAAAGCTGACTTTAACTAAAGTTGGTTTTAGTAAAAGGTAACTTTAACTAAAGTGAACTTTAAAGTTAACTTTAACTACATTTCGTTATTAAAAACTAATGATAAAATAAAGTTAACTTTTTCAAAAATATGGCAATACCAGAGCAATGTTGATAACACAGCTCAATTAAACAAGTTTTTCTTAAACACAGTGGCAACGGCGAGCAATGCCATTTGCAAACAGTCTAGCAACATTTTGCGAACCTATCATTGGTCTCTATATTAGTAATGCAATTTTCAACGTTATTCTTATATCCTAGAACCCATACAAGAGATACTAGTGTCTTACATAATTGGTCACTACAACCTTTTAGTAAGGAATTTGAATAAAAATCGCCGACATTCAAGACAGAGTTAATCAAGAGATTTTCAGGGGAAATTGCAAATATCTAACAGGAATTGCATCGCTTTCAATATGATCATGATTGTCGCCTAAAAAATGTTGAAGTGGTCAGGCAACCTGAAAATTTTATATCGGAACCCTTAATACGACTAGCGCAGGTAAAAATTTTGGTATATAACTCAGGAAGATCTGAAGTTCCTAAAGCAAAGCCTTACTGCATAACAAATTTAATTTCTGTGGAGAAGGTTCGTGACAAGGCATTAAATATAGCTAAGACTTCAACCAGAATAATATCCAGCATAAAAGAAACAAAGAATGTTACAAAAGGATTAAGAAATATTGTATGCTGCTCGGTTTTTTGTCGCTAAAGAATAAAAAACTGCTAGTCCTTAAGGCCACAAAAATCTCACTATTACTGTACAGTATCCACAAGTACAGCTGTAGTACTTGCAGAACGACTGCCTAAGGACTTAATGGACACAGAATGCGAGACAATATATTTTGCCAAGTGAATTTTTGGCATTTGACGCTCAATAGACAGACTTAATTGGGGAAGTCTGTTATACTCTTATTAGTAGCATGGAAAGGATGTCAGAGTGATGGCAGAATTGGCCGAAGAACGTAACCATTTATCCAGAATAACCAGCCTATCTTACAGAGGTATCATTGGATTCATGGAGTCCGTATTATATTCTAAGTTTTAGTGGATCCGGATGAGTTCATTTGTTATGAAATGATGAAATATGCCCGGCTGATGACTGGAAAGCTTAAGGAATACAAAAGGTTTGCGGGAAACAAACCCAATCGGTCAAAAAGCGATCAAGATATACCACCAGGTTCAAGATGTAATATTCAATGCGAACAACACTCACTCACAAGTTTAAGGGAAATTCAAAATCATCAATTAAAAAGTAGAGCTTGGAAAAGTTTTGTCTGAACCACCTTATTACCTAGACTACGCCTCTCGAATTCTATTTTAGGACAGAATACCTTGATGTGGATATTATTTGTTCTTGGGCCCAAAAAATGAGCCTCTTTTTCGAATTGTTCTAGAATGTAGTGTGTGCAGAGCATTTGTTGTGTTACACCAATTACTAATGCCCCAATAAGACGTCGTGTTTTAGTTTATGGTCTTACAAATGTCACCAGAATATGTAATGCTTAGCTTTTAATTTAATTTGTTTTTGAAGTGTTTTACACCCCATTTTTAATACTTTTTCACAACACCTTGTTCCTTTTTTTATTTCAAAAGGATTCCTTACAACACAATGGAAGAAACATGCAAATGAAATGAAATTTGGAATATTAAATGAACACAATAGAATTATTAGAGTTCCCTGTTCCCAGTTAAACTAAATTACCTTTAATTCACCATAAGGTTCAGCATAAATTAACAGTTACCCTTAAGCATGCATTTCCCCAACACAACTATTGAAAAATCATAAACGATAACTTACTACCGAAATATCGTTATCGATAATAATACTATTCTTATGCGTGTCACATATTCAACATTAGAATATAAAATAACGTTACGTAAGGTAACATAACATAACGTAATGTAATCGTCGTATGTAACGCAATGTAACATAATCTAATCACAAGTCATAAAATGCATGTTTAAGTATCAAAAAAGTTTTATTTCACGTTAACGATAATTTCCTCAAAAAGAAATCCACTTTGCTCTGCTTCATTTTATTCTCATGCTAATAAGCAAATTGCGGACAAGGAAATGAAAAATAAACCCCAAGACCATTGGCAGTGTGATACCAGGAGTGGGAGTTTAACATTGGTTACTAAATGGTTACAAGAGAAAAAACTAAAGAGGAGAGCAAGAGGAATAGCAAAATATTTATAAATTTGAACACAAATTATTCCCCTCTCTCTCTGTGCAAAGCTATTAGTCTCATAGGACTGAACTAAATTTCTACAAGTTCATGACAAGAATTGCAATACAGGCGTTGAACACCAGGGGCAGTAGTAGTAATCAGTAAGTGTGGTTCTCTCCTTAAACTTGCTAATTCGTTGTGTATGGAAATAATTTTTTATTTTCCATATGTTAAGAGTTATTCAAATTCAAACACATACACATTTCAATACGTGTGTATGTATAGCATTTGGTTGGGAAAGTATTTGAAAGAAGTGTTAGACTAATAAGTAAGTATTTACAGTGGTGGCTATAGTAATGGGGAAAGTTGAAAGATTGTGTGGTTATGTTGAATAGAGTTCTTAATGAATAACTAACTTTTCATTCATAAAGAAACAAGTTATAGAAAGAGGAATTCGAAATACTTCACCTTCATATAGTTTTAGAGTGGCATTGTGTCTCTATAATTATTTCCACTACTGTAATAACGAAAACCGATTCGATATAAATTGCATGTTAACATGTTGTAAGAATATTAGTTTAGTGGCAGTAGTTGTTGTTGTTGTTTTTTTATTATTATTATTTTTATTATTATTATTATTATACGTATGTATGTATGTAAATCGATTTATACCATAAGATGTTCACACATACCATAACATATACGAAGTACATGTACATGCATATGTAGTTTAAATAAAGGCAAGGACTATTATTGACACAAGGTGATGTTTATGGGAGTTACCACTAAAACCCCCCCACAAATCGTAACGCACGCACATTAAATACGTAGCCTGCATGTTAGCCTACATGTTGGTCAATAGTCCCATTAATATTGAGCATTGCTACTGAACTATTCCTCACCACATAGACATGCATAGACAGCCATTAAAGGGCTAAATTGCAGTGATGGTTGTTAGTGAAGGGTATGTAAATATATGTACACAGTGAATTGGTCGAAAGGCTTTAAAAAGGAGATTCCTTTTTCTTCCTCTATCTTTTTTTTTTATTATCGTATTATGTGGCATGTTTGTTAGATTTTGTTTTTTTTTTTTGGTAGTCATAATAATACCAACAACATAAGGTCTTAAGATAGTTTGATTAATTTTAGGAAAAGAAGATTTGAAATCTCTCAAGGGCTAAAGAGGTATAATCTTAGGCATTGAGATGACCATTGAACAAGCTGTCTTTGATTACTAAAAGCAACAGTAGACACAGTGAAGTTACCGTAGACTAGTGGGTAGTGTGCTGGTTTATTAAACTTGAGCCTAGGTTCAAACCTTAGGTCAAATGCCGCCAACAAAACGAAATTTGAAAAAAAAAAATAATTCTTTGACGACTACCTCTCAGTAGATTCCTGAGAGTAAATAAAATTTGCCACAAAAAGCTTCTTAAAAATCTGTCATTTGGAGTTGACTTTAAACTGTAGGTCCGTCTCTAATGTATAAAATTAACACACACAACATAAATGGTGTAAGAAACTAGGTCGTAATCCTGACTGAAGAGTTATAATGACAAATTATTTGTATGTATGTATGTATGCATGTATGTATGTAATCTGAGAAGAAATTACTGAAAAATATTTGACTTAGAAGCGGGGAAATTGTAAATTAAGTTCTCAGTTTGCTTGGATTTCAAAGACCTACTAGGAAATAAAGAATATGCTGAAATAGCATGCAGAACATAGGACTTCCCCAAGCTAAAAAGACTATACTTCGTTTCAATATACTTTAAGAAATTAAAATTAATAGAAAACTAAATTGGGAAGATCGCTCCTCTAACAAACATAGCTTAAGGCATCATTAAGTTGAAGTTTATGCGGATGATTTTCGTCTTGAGACTAAATCTTCTCTAACTATTGTAATATATTTCGGGCCAAGGCCAGAAGACATGTTGCGGAACTAACGATAAGTGATTTGCAACTTTTAACGTACCAGCCAAGCAGCAATCAAATCTCTAACGGGTACAACCTTCACGTCTGAACTGAGGTGATATATGTTGCGTCTCCTCTAGCGGCAGTTTTGTGTCAATCTATCGGTTCTTTGTATCCTCCAGAGCAGGCACACTCTTACCGAATTCACATTTAAGTACAGAAGTACCTTCTCCATTGGGCTATACATCAGCAGAGAAATTTATTGGACTTCGAAAAATCCTGGCTGAGAGTAAGTCCTGCTTCATTGCCTGTCTCATGTGACCTTAACTGAACACGAAGCAACCACTAAAGTTGAATTACAAGAATGTCTTTACTACAGCTCTCACGGAATATTGCACAATGGGTACGCAGGCTTAGAAGCTTCGCTTAATAGCAAACGATTTCTGTAGAAGTTGCTGATTGCTTGAGGAGAATGGAGGTTTCTTTTATTGTCTCACCCTTTCTCGAATGTCTAACGAGAGAGTCTTTTGTGATTTGATGTTCTGGTATTCTGTAAATGCAAAGCCCTAATACTGATTGTAAAGGGGCTTATTACAGCCCCTTATATTTACTCATGTGAGCTGCCATTTTTCCTACTCTATCAGTACAGTGGGGATTACATTACATTCGTATACCAGATTTCCATTGGAATTCAAAGAAATTTTTATTAATTTCTTTTGCCGAAGGCTCAGTCTGCTCACATTCGTCCCAGTTTATCAATTGTAGTTAATCTTTCCATTTAAAACTATTATTTGTAGAGCAAGATAAGCGTCGAAGCTCTTGGCCCCGATCACTTCAAGTTGTTTCTGAGATTCTCATATTTTTGCTGTGCAGACTTCATTCAAAGCCTAGGAAATGGACTGAATACTTGAGAAAACCGACCATTCCTGTAGTATATATTTAGTAATAGTGTAGTCCATTTGATTTAGAATAGTTTACTTCCCGCCCCATAGAAACAAATAGGTGTAGGTGGCCGTCCCTTCAAGAAATTCGGATGAATGCACTTAGGCCACCTGCGGCCTATTGTGATCCCCATGGAAATAATAATGAAATGAAAATCAAAAATCTTTTGAATCATTTAGTTTTTAAAATCACTTAAATACTCAAAGTCCTGCTTTTAATATCAAATATTTAAGCTTCTTTAAGAAATTCTATTAAACTTGCTTGTAACTTACCTCTGCTCATCATGGTGACTTTATCACGCAACACATTTAATGTATGAACACGTCCATATTGTTCGAAAAGGCCTCTTAGTTTTGGTTCATCCCATGATTTGGGTACTTGACCCACAAACATTTTAATCGTATCAGGATCAGGTTGTTCTTTGGCAAATTCATCAACAGCTTTTCGTTTCATATCCATACTGTCCAGGGAATCAATTGAACACTTTCGTATTGTAGAACAGGGCACTAAAGCCAATGTATCATCGGATGTAGACGTTTCCATTATTTCAATGGAATCATTTGTATTGGAGGTTTTGTTATGGCTGAAAAGAGAAATGAAGAGACACCAAAAGTTAAGTTGAGCGATTTTGTTTTAGAACTTAATTAACCTTTCCCCTCCTCTAGCAAGCCCTGATAGTCATACTGCAATAAATATTTATCGATTAAACTTTTAGTTACCACACCCCCCACCCCCTCCAAAAACTTCATTTAACTTTTTTGCCGGAAATTCCATTTCGTTGCTATCGTATCTGTGGTATAATGTGGTGTGGTGTGGTGTGCCGTGGTGTAACGTAACGAAAAACTAATTTTTGTCGATGACCACCATCACCACCACTACCATCACCATCATTATTGTATCATTCATTACAAATTCAATTGGTTTATAACTTTACCAGTTTATTTGTTAAATTGTTTTTTGTTTTTGTTTTTTATTGTTTTTTTTTGTTTTGTTTTGTTTTCTGTTCATTTATTTATAAACTTCCAATTTGTTTATCTTTTAGTGTGTGTGTATGCATGTACATATTCAAAGTGCTTATTTTGTTTTACTTGCCACAAGTAGATTAGATTAGTTTTTACCTTCGCCACAATATTACCCAAAAAAACAACAACAACAAATTGGTTAAATATTTTAGACGCTTTGTGTAATACAAAACGAATTCCATTTTTTTTGGTTTTTAAATACCCGTGTTATTACTTCGATATGGAATCTTACATGTCGTACAGACCAATCTATTCTGTTTCAATTGTTAAGGGATGTTAAACTTACGGGGGGGGGGGGCAAAATGCTTCATGGTTTTTAAATTGTTATCAGAAAACCTTATAGATTGCAAGATATTTGTCTAATGGATGATAAGACCGCTGATAAAAATTGTTGAATAAGTTTGGAAAGTATTATGCTGCAATAGATTGCTTAATAACAGCTCTCTCAGAAGACCTGCAAGAACAAATATGTTACTTCGACCAATGCAAGATAACCTCTGCTGAAGTATTCAGAACTGAACGTAACAGTTGTTGTAATGCAAGGAAGACAGCAAACAACGATACACAAAAATCTGGCTGCATGTCCTACATCTGGCAGGTATAGTGCCTTCTAATGCTTCTAGAGTTTCTGGAAAGTTTCTCAAATCTATCGTTAGGAGTCGTCGCTAAACTCTAAGTTCCGCCACCCATCAATAAACTGTACACCCACTACATAGGTGACGTAGGAAGCTAGGTTGCAATCCCGGCTAAACGATTAAATGACCAATTACATCAGTAAGCCAAGATCCACATCTTCCACATGATTAAAGATCAAAGGCTTTTTTCACAGCGAGCAACAGCCCTGCAATTAAACAATCCCTTGTTAATCACAGGTTTAGTGCATCAAGGATTCAATCACCCACCTTACATGTGTTTAACAGCCTGTAACTCGTATGTCTTAATGTTACTCAGTGGTTAATCCATTGAATCTTCAACTTTACATACAAGATTGGATTTGCTTGTCCTATACAGCTGGTTATTGCAGGCATATTCGCCTGTAAGTCTGTACGAAAGTGTTCTTAGGCTAATAATGTTCAGTTTCGGAGCAATATTCGCCTTTCTATCATTGAGGATAAGAAAGTTTTGCACTTAATCGAGGTCAATAGAAAGATTTCAGTATTTTTTTACCATGTTCTTATCACCTTGTTGCGGAGAGTGCTGTTAAAGTGAAAAACTTGGCGTGGATTCAATGAAACTCCCTTCAGACTGCTTCGCCATCTTTTGGCAAAAAGGTATGTCATTTCATTTCCTTCAGACCCCTTCAGATACTTGCAACATATTCCGTAAATATGGGACTTCATTATTAGTTTCATAAGTCTCTTTTTGGGAAGGATATCCCCTATTCTGTCTGGTGAACTATGCTGTTCTTGTTTATAAATGTTGATTTGCATGTTCGGAGTATTACAGTACCTGCTCTACCTGGATCAGAAGTTTTTTTTTTTGGAGTAGACCATCCATATTCATGCAGTGCATTGTGTTGGAACATGGGAAGGTTACAGGAGAAAGGAAAGAGAGGGTACGTCTCGAAATTTTCTTAAGAAAAATAAATTCATCAGCATATCACTTTATATAAGTGGAACTTGAGCAACTCTTCCTTGGCAGATAAGATCATATTGTATCTTCCATTAGAACGAAATATGTTGAGTAAGAGGCAGTGGTTCTTATAGTCAAATTTTCAGTTGAAATAACCAGATGAATTACAAAAATTGGACAATTGCAAAGAAATAATGGAATACGTTCTAATCCCTTGAATACTTACTTCAATGACTCTTTAGTCATAACTATGATCTGTTTTCTCTCACCACATATTCATGGGGAAAATCGTGACTACCGCGAGCAAAGCTCCACACTAATATACCCGATACAACAACCCAGTACATTTTGAAATAAGGTTTTTTTATAGTGAGGGTAACTCTACCATCCTAGAACCTAATGGAGAAGACTAACCAATCACGTCTATACATACATAAAAACATAATTGGTAAGTACAATCCGTTAGGTACGTTAGAATTACGACCTAGCTGCTCACAACACTTATGTTGTATGCATTAATTTTATACATGAGTGGCGAGACCTACAGTTTAAAGTCGACTCTGAAGGAAAGATTTTTTTTTTTTTTTTTGGAGTAACTTTTCATTGGAATTTTTATTTTAACCTCAGCGTTTGGGTTAAATATCTGCTTAGAGGAAGTCGCCGAAGAAATATTTTTCATATTTGTTGGAGAATCTCCGGGGTTTGGGCCCTGGCCTCGCAGCTAACATCCTAACACACTACCTATTAGACTAAGGCGGCTAAACAAATCACCTCTATATCCTATTGCAATGACTGTTCGGTACTTCAGTGTTGTATTGTCAGTGCTCAAAATCATAAATTGATTTTTCAAGACTTTGTTTGTTACTCGATTATGTCTTGTTATCTACAAATCTCTGAATAAACCATACGAATAACGTATTATTACTAAGGTAAAGAAAAATTTTATTTCCAAAACTCATTTCAAATAAACTTAAACCGTCTATGGGAACACAAATGAATTCGAGAGTTTTGTAATGAAACTCTAGAAGTCACATGGTAAAGCAATCAATTGTGTTGAAAATATTAAATCCAAGGAAACCTTACAACAATGTAATCAATTTTCAAAATTAAACAACAACAACAACAACAACAACAACGAAACAAATAATAATTTAATGTTTGTTAGTTTCTAATAAAAGTAATTACACAGTGGAAAAGGCTTTTGAAGCATATTAAATGAGTAGCATATGTTAGAAGTTCACATCAAACATGTCACATGTCACATGCTATGTGGCACCTGCATTGGCAAAAGAAAATTCTTTTTGAAAACTGATATCCTTTCCTTGAAAACGTTTGTTGTCAACCGTCTTTTAAATATCGATTTAAAAGCAATTATGGAACTAATTTCCTTTCTTATAAGCGAACAGTAACAACACATGCTCTAAAATCACATTTAAAGTATGTCAGTTGCTTTAAAAAAAACCATNTCCCCCCCCCCCTTTTTTTTTTTTTGAAAGGATAACCGTGGAGAGAGGACAACATGAGATAAACCGCAACTGTAAATATTATTGAAACACTTCGTTTAACATAAATATGCCAACACATTTACAATAATTTCTTTAACACAAAAGCACTTTCAGCTTATTTTCTCAAGGACCTTAGGAGAAAGGGAGAGAAAAAATTGAAACAATTTCCTTTCATTTCCTTCCTCCCTTTAAGTAAAGTGGTTATGCTTTAAACATATTTTTTTTCTTGTTTGTCTCGCTAGAAAGAGTGAAAAGCGTAACGAAACGTTGAACGAAAATGTTGAAAATCTAATTATAATTACCCACTAATAAGTACAAGGCCATAAGGGCTACTATACTGTAAAGTACCTGGCTGTGTAAGCAAGCAAACCATAGCAAATGTGTTAAAAGGGGGAATGTATCCTTAGATGATATGCTACAGACAGTTTTGTATTTTATATTCAAGGCGAGATAAAGGAAGTTTATGTCTTTAGCACACAATGCAGTTAATTTAGGGCTTAGTACGTCATGTAATATCCTGTAACTCGTATACCTTAATGCCACCCAGTGGTTGATCAAGAGCTCCATTGAATCTTCATATTTACACATGGGATTGAAGGTATTACTATCGGATATGCTTGTCCCCTATGGCTGGTTATTGGTGACAAATTGGTCTGCAAGTGCCTACAAAAGTATTCTCAGTATTCTGTTCAGTTTCAGAGCAATATTCGCTCTACTAGCATTTAAGTTGAACCGAAAATAGATTCTTTAGTCCTCAACTGGAACATGGCATACATTCCTTTAAATTCCTTCTGCTCATACCATAAAGCCAAAAGGAAAAAATATGAAAATTGATACAGTGACACGAATACGACGACGACAGACGACAACACGAATAGCCCTTAGCATATCTGACAGCTGTAATGCCCTTATAAAACTAATGATACCCCCTTGCCATGTTAAACTAAGTTAATGAAAATAGTGGCGAAGCTTCAGTGAATATGTATGTGTTGGGCCAGCTGATATTGTTAATCAAACCATAATGAAAATTCTGACAATTTAAATTAATTTTATCGTGTTATCTTTTGCTATCTCTTTCATTCTTTTTCGTTCAACAGTTAGTTTTCTTTCGGCACGTCACGACTTGTCCTGTGCTAACAAGTTTATCAACATTTCTTGACTTTTTTTCTCGTTTTTTTTTGGCATAAATTCCAGAGAAGTATGAACAATGAACAGCAAAATGTAGCACGCAATTAACTTGCCACAGGCATTTTAACAAGTTATCGCTAAAGTCAATGAAATTTAAGTTGCGTTTTCTTGGTATTATTTTATGTTGTTGTTGTTGTTGTTGTTGATTTTATTTTTATACGCTGTAACCAATGTAAACTCAAGGAAAATAATTCAAGTTATTGTAGGAAAAGTAACATTCGTGGAAATTTTCTTAAATTGACCGCAGTTTCAATGCAATTCAGTCGCTATTTTCGTTAGGACGGGATTGTGATTGTGCAGTTGCTGTTTTAACCACAATGTCCTTTAAAATATTTTCTTTTGATTTCAACAAATAGATGAGAAGTGTTGTATAACCGAGTGACAACTTATGAAGTTAGTTTGGCAGGAAATTTACAAATAATTAAGGCTTCCATTTGTGAAGAAAGATGTTGAACCCAATTGTCTGCCATGTTCCTACTGTTGTCCATGAACGTCAGAACATGCGATTGATTGAGACTACATCTGGGCTGTGCACGTACACTTCTATTGGTTAAATACGTCCTTACTGTCCGTACACACTGTGAAGTCCTAATACACGTTACGGACACTACTTACTTACTTCATTGGTCAATACAATCCATTAGTCAGGATTAGAACCTTACTTCTTACACCAACCGTGATGAGTATGTTAATTTTATGCAGTGGCAAGACCTACGGTTGGAAGTTAACTTCGAAATACAAGTTATTGGGAAACTTTTCATGGCCATAGTTTTCATTTCATAGTTTTTGCCAGAAGAGTGCTGAGGGGAAGTCGCCCAAGCTATATTGCAACGAGATCAATCAACAAAAGCAGTTCTAATACGATACGACATACTGCAGGAACCTGCGATCTGCAGACAAACTGCAATGAACAGTTTTATTCATAAATCTAGTAAATCATCGGCTGCTTGTATAGGTAGAATAAGGCAAGAAATATATTGCTATGGAGAAAACTCAAGTAAATCGATATCAGCTTGAAATCTCGTCTAGTTTGTCTGTAACCTAAGTGATACAAACCAATTGCATGTTCTTATCATGCATGATTGATCATTACAACACTTTAGTCAGGATTACAACCTAATTTCTCACGCGACTTATGGTGTGTATGCTAATTTTATACATGAGTGGAGGAACCTACAGATTTTTCAAGAATTTTTCATGGCAATTTTCATTTATTCTCAGTGTTTTTGCCACAAATCTGCTAAGAGGATGTCTCCGATGAAATATTTTCTTCACATTGCGTTTTATAGGAGTTGTTTGATCTGGGGTTTGAACCGAGGCCGCACGCCTAATAAATCAACATACTACCTGCTAGACTACGGCAACTTAAGTGTTCTTATCAAATTAAGTTTAGTATGGAAGTAGGGCCACTTGCCACAGCCTAGTCACAAAGGCAAAGAGATTTCTAGCCTCTAGCCTCTTCTAGCCTCTTTATTTTATAAATCCGAGAACTATCATCAACACTTTCTCAATTCGTTTCTCAGGGTATGAATTGGAATAATTTGGGTTTGTAGAAGGGCAAGCAAACTCACAAGAGCCCTTCTATTATCGAAACTTACTCATAAGCATTCCTTTATTTTGGAAGAAAGATTTCTTATTTGTGTTTTAGGCCAAGCAGTCTTCAGTCTTATTTCTAAGTGGAGTTCCAGTTAAGATTTCCTTTCAGCTTTATTCCTGCCAAGAATTGCTGCCACAAATTCTGCTTGCAACCATTGTCTGTCCATAGGTTTAAGAAAATTAATACTTCCCTTAGATACTCTAATTTGGTTAGTAAATATCAGGTAGTTTTTTTTATCGTCTTAACGAATTTAATTTTCTTGCAATTTTCTTTATTTTTCTTTTTACAATTCCAGTCAATTTAAAATATTTTTTCTTTATTTTATTTGCCATGGTGGAAAAAGAAATTTTTTTTGTTAACGTTTCATGGCATAGAGGGGTGGGTAAGTAAATAAGTGTTACTTTTACCATTCACTGTTCACCTATTTTAATTCAAATTCCGTTTGCATAATTTTCCAATAAAACAACTCATTTTCTCGCAGTTGTTTCCTTAGATTTATCAACGCGCATAACGAACGAACGCTTCGCCGAACGAATGCTATGCTTATGGACCAAATGGTTGTTATTCATTCCATTGGAGTGTTTGAGTAGCATTTGAGTTTTTTAATGCACGTACTGTTACGCAAATGAAAGAATGAATAAACGAATGAACGAATGAACGAACGAATGGTTGAATGCTTGATGGCTTGATGGCTACAAGCGTTTTTCGTTAACGATTTTTCAAAAGAATAGAAAGCAATAAGAGAAATAACGTAAAGCAAATGCCCATGGTTCACAAATATCATCGACATTAGGCGGTAATAGAAATCTTTGGAATTAAAGGCAAAAAAAGAAAAAAGAAATTCACCACCCCCCTTCTGTAATAAGTACTAGGTTGGCTTACTTAACTCCCACCACCCAACACCTGTCACCCCAGGGCAATTATGAGTTTTTGTTACGGTTTGGTATGCTTTTTTGGGAAGGTAAGTAAAGTATGAAGAGGATTGCATTCATTTGCTTGGCAAACTTATTTAAAGTGCTTTTGTATTTTAGAAGGCGGCCTCAGTTTCTTTAACACACACATAGACTTACGCTCTAACACTTCCGGAAATTTCAATGTTAAACAGAGAAGAATACGCGCCATAAAGTTTCTTTAAAAAAAATAAAAAAAAATATTATTAAGTGAACAAATAAAAGCAACAAGAATAACAACAGCAAAGAAAAAAAAAAGTGGCTTTTAAAATCTAAATCAAACCACTTAAGCCTGCAGCAAATACTGCATTTAACTGCTCTGTTCTGTTCTGTTCTGTTCTATTCGTCTGCCTGCCTGCCTGCTTGTCTGTATGTGGCCGTAATGGATTTGTTGGTAGTCTGAGTTGTAGATTTTTCAAAATCCATGTGCGGTATGAATTTTATACACGCGGGACATTAATAATTTATATTATTTAAATGCTTTATCCAACAATTTCATCCAACACCCAACTACTATGTCGGAGAAAGAGTAGGCAGTAGGCAGGAGCATGAGCAGTATCAGTAGTCAAAGCAACAGACACAGCAACAGCAGTTGTATTTGTGTTTGGTGGCTGCTTCTCCTTGTTTTTTTTTTTGCATTTAAATGACAAGGATTTCCTTTTAGTTGTTTTTGTGTTGCCATTGTGTTGATGAATAAATAAGACTCGATAACTGTAAAGGGTGTAACAATATTTTTGGAAAATGAATTTCAGCAACGAACTCCTTTGCCTGCATTCCATATTTTTAAGTTGCCTTACAAAACACAAAATGTACAGAAGCCATTAGTATTGTATTAATTATGACCTTTTTAGGAGTAGATTCTAATCCTAATCTTACAATCCTACCAAGAGCCGATAGAGTTCTAGTTATTTCCCCGTTAGAAGTAGGGCAGATTACCATTGTTATTCTGCATGCAATGCCATTGACAGGCTGTGTTCTGTTCTACTTTCACAAAAAAACTCAAATTTATGTTGTCTTTGCGGTATACATACATACAAATAATTGGTCATTACAACTCTTCAGCCAGGATTACGACATAGCTTCTCACACCACTTATGATGTGTGGGTGTTAATTTTATACATGAGTGGCGGTGGACCTACAATTTAAAGTCGACTCTAAACGACAGATTGTTGGTAAACTTTTCATTACAATTTTATTACTTTTTGAGTTTTTGCCAGAAAACTGCAGAGAGGAAGTCGCCTAATAAATATTTTTTTTGATATTTCGTTTGGTGGAAATGTCTGACCTGGGGTTGAAAGCGAGGCCTCATGTCAAAACACTACCTATTGGACTACGACGACTTCTTTGTGGGTTTCTTGGCAAAATTCATCACATTTATTGGTGATTTGTCCTTGATACAGCCTATGGCATCTACACAATTTTGAACGAATCGGTCTCAGACTAAGTTACCGTAGAGAGCTTAAGTTATATTGAAGGTGTTGTACCGATTCTTCCTTTTCCTAATCCTATCAACTCCAATATTTTGCCATAATACGGGTAATTCGCACGTTTAAACATGCCATAAGTAAATATCTCTAACCCTACAGTGCTTCGTTATTATGTCTGTTCGAAGTATAATCGACTCTCTCAAGGGTAAGAGCGTTTTCATAAACAGAAAAGGCCAAAAGAATTCTAGACGTGTTGTTAATATACCCAAGTCCCATCTTACTTAATGTCTATTCATCTATCAAGTTCGCTAGATCAACTAAAGTGGGATGTCTATCTTCCGAAGCAAAAGCCATACGAAAAGGCGAACCTCTAATACCGAAGTCGTCATGCGATCTGAGAGAGATCAAAAGGTCAACACCAACAGAATAATTATTCAACCCTCCACCCGTTTTTACCTCGAGCCACTACTAGTAAAGATAGTCATTGAGTAGTCCCAGAGGTTATATTTCAAAGCCTGATCTGCTCTGAAGGGTGTTCTAATCATTCTTAACATAGTCCGACGAACATAGCATACCGATGATTCCATGAGCAATAGAAAAGTTCCTCAGTCACACCCAGTTTTCTCAGTCTCAGTGTCGAATTCGGAAAAATGCCTTTGACGTGTAAGTGTGATAGGCATGAATAATGGGACTCATGAATTCAGTAGGATAGTCGTTGAATTTTGTTCACATTGGTGCTGACTGACTGTTGTCCCACAGACAAGAGTGGCGTGAATAAAGAGGTATTCATGTAAAACATAATGTGGAATTTAAGGGCAGAATTCCGCCTTTTTGGAGCAAAAACCAAACTTCTTTGTCAACATTTCTTGCGAAATGATCATGTCCACAGGCAGTTTTACTTCAAAATGAAAATATTATAGACACAAACCATTTGTCACACAGTCATCCATCCACAGTCATATATCCATTGCCACGAAGTAAATAAATTTAACACAACCTATACTGATACACGTTTTAGTTACATTTTCCCATCCATAGCTTCAAATGTTGCATACTTCCTGGTCATAGAGTATATGTGGGGGGCTAAATATTTTGTTTCCGTATTTTTCCCATTCATTCGTACATACATATAAGACATACATTCCTTCACACATTCATTCACCCATTCACCCATTCACTCATTCATTCACCCATTCATTCTCATTCATCCTCATTCATTCATCCATTCATGTAGTGTTCATATTTGAGTTTTAAATGAGAAAATCTCATGCGGCTTTATTGTGTGTGCAAAATGTTGAAATGATTTTGAATTTCATACGATATTTGTTCTTTCTTAGTAGTCTAGGTCCGTCTACTGACTGGAGTGGAACGTGTATTTAATATTTGAATATTCGCTGTTTTGTAAAAACTTTATTTTTTTTTTTATTTTTGTTGGAGATTTATTTTGTTATTCTGTTGATTCGTTTTGTTTCGTTTTTTTCGTTCCTTTTTCGATTTTATACTTTAGCCGCACACCATCAAAAGACGATGATGATTACAAAAACGTTATAATTTATTTAACAAATGGTTGTATTTTATTTAATCTGTATCCTGTAATGTATCCTGTATACTGTATAAACCATTTTACATAGTTGCTGCAGTATGTAGATAGGCAGAGATAGAGAGAGAGAGCGAGCGAGTAAGTGGTGGTGGTAGTAGGCTAAAACAAACATACTTATTGCAAGGTTTGGAAAGTGGGAGAAATAATTTCGAAATTTGAAATTTAGTTGGATGG
>QOCX01000149.1:174089-245832 GCA_005959815.1 Sarcophaga bullata | reverse complement strand
AAAAAAAAAAAAAAAAAAAAAAAAAAAAAAAAAAAAAAAAAGGTGTAAAGCAATGATAATACAGCTTAATACAGAACTGTAAAGGAGTGCTTTCTTCATCCATGTTGTCATTGCCATGAAAAGTTTCTCAAAAATCTGTCATTCGGAAACGATATTAAATTGTAAGTACCGCTACTCATGTAAAAAAAAAAATAAACACCCACGACTTGAGTGCTGTAAGAAGCTGTGTTGTACTTCTGACTAAAGCCTTGCAATGACCAACTATTCTGGGCAAGTCAGTAAAATTTTGAATTAAGAGGACAAAGCACTTGCGCTCCCAGGAAGTAATCTGGAGACTAATTCCTGGACTCGTGATCAAAATAATTTCGTAGGAAAAACTTGTTCAATTAGAATTAATTTCTACGTGGTCATGGTTGAAATAAATTTGATCACAAGGCCTGTAATTAGCTCCATGGCTGCTCAAAGAAGTTCGATGTTTAGATGCCACATTGTTTGATTCACGGAAAGGCAATGAAACAAAGCCTTACAAGCTATAAAAATAAATGAAGTACCAGACCATTGAATAAAAATTATGTTGTTTGGAGGCTGGTAACCTTCCAAATGACTTTGGGGACTAGGTATACGTGTTACGTGCCGTTGAATTCTCAGCACCTGTAGGCTCATAATTGAAACTACGATCATCAATTCCATCAACAATAGATGGGCCGCCTTGGACACTGGTAGAACGGAGCTTAAAATCTGTCCAAGGCTAGATTAAGGTCTCCCGATGTGCCTGCTTAAGTTCCAAAGAGGCAAGCTCAGTGTGTTTGTCGGAGTTATTACGGAGCTTTGCATTATGGTTACGCATGCGAAGCGCATTGGTCTTGGACACTTTGCTAATGATTTCTGCAGAAGCTGTAGAAATGATGAGGATAAGGAAACTATCCTTCACCTACTGGGTACATGACCGCCACTTTGTCAGAGGAGAATAAAGTACTTACGTACTAACCATGTGGATGATTTAGAGAAGCTGTCATGGATTGACACTGGCAGTTTAAGTTGCTTTATAAGGAGCTCCAAGACTAGGGGATAGAAGAAAACTGTCGTAACACAGTGAACTCTATGTGACCTAAATGTGTCCATTCGATTCTCTTAGACGGAGAGTTACCTACGTTTTCGGTGAGAGTTAAGGATGTTGTAAGTACGCCGACAATAAGATTGCTGCACTTGGAATCAAAGTTTGAGTACTGAGATGCCGGCAAAGGTCCTTTGATAATAAAAAAAAATTGTATTGCCACTAAAAGTTGCTTGGCCTTGTTTTTTTTTTTTTTTTGCCAACAAGCCACAATGATGCCTATCACTTTTTATGCGAATATTATCTTTCCTTTTCGAAACGCTTTTATTCTTGCCAAAAACCACAGCCATTATGAAGGTTTCTCCTTTCCGTTTAACAATAAATTTTTGGTTTTTCATTCTCCATTTTTTTTTTTAATTTTCCTCTTTCGAGTTATTTGCCATAATAGATCTTAAACACAACCATAAAATATTTAAAATAATACAATTTATTTTATTTTATTTTCATTTCCATTTTTATTTTTCGTTTCTTTAATTTACGCAGCTGTTGATTACCAATAGAGAGTCCAACGAAAGCAATTTTCTACAGAGGCATGGCTCTGTTGTGAAATTAATTTATGGCCATTAAATGGCAAAAAAAAAAAAGAAAACAAAACCAAGAATAAGAGGAGAACAATGATAAATTTCAATTCAAGATGAATTTAATAAATAATGGTTCTGTTTAGCCAAACATTAAATATCTTTGATGGCTTAATTTGGGTTTAATGACATGGATTATTAGATGGTATTTAAAGAAAAACATTTTTAATGCCAAATTTAAATGCCAAATTTAAAATGTATACGAAGTTATTAATTTTAGCAATTTAAATTACTTTTACAAAGGATTTTATTTCAGTTTTTAAATATTGGCCCAAATATACACGAGATACAGTGGCAGTAAAATGATGATGAAGAATACAATACTGTATGTTCGTTACCAATTGGTGTTGTACTTAAAATTGTTAATGTATAGGTATGTAAGATCATGTAAGACCTCCTGTAGGTCTCCTTCTGTAGTTGATTCGTATAAGAAATTAAAGCAAATTCGCCAACCGCGACTTACAAAATTTTTAGAAAATTCGGACTACACTGAACTGGACTGACTGAACTTCTACTCCGACTTCGCATGCCTTTCCTTACATTTAGCGATGTAAACAGTCTGATGAATGTTCTCGTAGGTGAAGGTTCTGGTCTTCGCCTTCACGAGAATTCTATGAATGTAAACAACATGTTTACATATTGTATACAACATGTTTACATTCATACATGTTTAGTTGCTTGTTGTTAGTGTAGGTTGTTTACGTTTGTCCCTGCTGTTGTTTGTTGTTTGTTGTTTACTTCTTTATTCCTTTTTTTCTTCACACTGATGTTGTTGTTTTATTTTTGTTTATTCGTTAGTAAAGTAAACAAGTTCGTTGTTTTGTTTCTGTAGCTTTTGTTTAACATTTTAATGTTAAACGATGATACACCATTTCCATTTTCGTAACAATATGTAAACGAGGTTTAAAGAAAATGGTTTGCTTGATTCAGTGAATGTATGTTTGCATATTAGAGACCACAATATATTTTCGGTAAGATGTAAACTGTAGGATAGAGATAATACATCGTTGAATCCTTAGTCTGGTCCTAGAATGATGAGAGTAGAAATTTCTAAGTAATTGTGAATTACTGCCATTGGTATGGGTAGTTCAACAAGAGATGTAGTCCTCAGTGTGATCAGAATGTTTAATTGCTGACATGATAGGATTGTGATTCAAAAGCCCAAATCCTGATGATACAGTTTTGAGTATCTGATACGACAACAGATCTTTCTAACTTTCACGGTAGATGCAACGACGAAATCATCTTCTTGCACAGGAATTGTTTCCTATTAGTGAAGAAAGACGCATACCAGCATCTGTATGCGTCCTTATAACCTTTCACTTAAACGAAGTTTCTGCAGAACTTGTAATATGTAAGACGTACTCTCTAAATATCAATTTCTTTGGGTTGAAATAAGCAGCAGTTATCATTTGCTATAGAATTTGCCCCCGATTTTCGCCTCTTTTTAGATTCTTCGGTTTGGCTCTCAATCTGATATGTTTCTGTTTGTGGAGGGCTCTTTTAAAAGAGAGCATTGTGATTCGATAAGGAATATACGGAAAATAAAAGTTTACATCACTGTTATATGAATAACCATATAAAAATAAATAGGCCTGGTCGTAAATTTTTACATTAAAAGGTAATCCGCCTAAAAGTTATAATCTTACCGAACTTTTCCTTTTCTCAGGCCAAGATTACTGGAGAAAGTTTCTAAGAGTTGTCATTAGCGCTCTAGTGAAAAGAATGGCAGGCTATTGAAGTATCAATCAAAACCATATCCAGTATTTGCTAAGCTAGCACATCGAAGATGCATAGCAAGCATCTGTGGCTAAGATCATATGTTGATAACATTGTCTTTATACATGCATAGAAAGCATAGGAGCCTTTAGACTTAATGTTAATACCCCTCCTAGTGAAGTTAAAGCTCTATTTAGGAACTCAATATTGGACATTACCGATCAATCTGAATCAATCTACCACACACCTTTTAACATAGACATAGAAAAACTTATTGCTAGAGAAAGAATTTCCTCGTAGAAGTATGTGGGTGTACTGGATGAAGGCTGGAGAGTTCAGACATAAATTCTTACAACATGAAAGAAGAAACATGCAGCTCGGGGAATAGATTCATCATTACTAGAGTCTATTGATGAGATTTTCTCTTAAACTGTAGGTAATGCTACTCATTGATAAAATTAATGCACACAGCATAGGTGTGGTAGTGGTAGATGTTAGGCCATTATCCCTATTAAAGAGTAATAATGGCCAATGTAATTTATTTTTGGCTTTGTCTTAAGTTTTGTATCTTTAGAGCATAATTTCTTATCCTCCGTGTTCAATTACTTTAAAATTAATTTCATCTTATAAACAGCCTTAGGAATCTGAATTAAATTTTTTTCAATTTAAAAAACAAATGCTTCTTGTGTCAACCGAAAGAACCTTGAAAGCTTCCAACGTTGCAACATTAATAAAATGCGTGTGTTTGTATTATCATTTGCTATTTTAAATTGAAATGACATAATTTATCATTGCTTGGGAATTTTTCAGAAGAAAATCATGGCCTTTTTTATTATTTTCTCTGCCACAAGTACACTCTTCTACTCTCAAAAGCGTATAAAATTTATTTATGTCACCCCCCGCCCCCCTTTAGAAAATTATTACAATCTTAATCAATGGTTGTATGTCTACTTATAATATCTTTATAAAATTGTTTTTTACTTGCTTGCTCGTGTTGTTTTTGTTGCAATCTCTTTCTTAACTTGGCCATAATCGTATTTTAAATAATGTGCCCTCAAATTAAGTACTAAACAAACATTTTATTGCGCTGGCCACTCGCTCTCTCACTTACACTTTCTAAACGAAGCAGGCCAACAAACAAATCTAGAACTAAGGCCTTGCTAGTGATTGGTTGGGGGGAAAAGTATTTCATGTAAGAAAATAAGGGAAAGTAACTGTTTTGTGTTCAAGGAATTTGACTTTTTCCCGTACCTAATAAGAAGTGGAGACAAGAGAAGTGGATTTAAATGAAGCATTTTTCTTTAGAACTCGTATTATTTAACAAAAAAATTCAACTTAATGAACGGACCAGTGAATGGCAGTTTAAAGGAAAATTTTTCACTTTAAATGTGAACTTTGGCATGGAAGAACATTTCCTTTCTTTTCTCTTTTTTCTTTCTTTTCGTTTTTGGCTGTGTTAGATTCTAGGCTCATCAATTTTATTTGCCATTTTGCCTTCATATTATCTGCCTATATCGCTTTTGTGTATGTGTGTATGTGTGTGTGCAATTATATTTATAATTCAAAACAAGGATAAGAGCATAGCATACTCTACTAAAGCAGCTAGCCCGTGGTAAACTGTGTGTGTTTGTGTGTGTGTGTGTGTGTGTTTATGTCCTTGTGTTTATTGTTGTATTGTAAGACGTTATAATTTTCTACTCTCTTCGTGTTCTTTATCGTTTTTATTTCTAATTTATTATGGCAGTTTGTTATGGTCTTCTACACAAAATGGTAATAGAACTTGCTTGGTAGACAACAGTGTTAGCAACAACAACAAACCGTACTATCGGCTACCAGGACAACTATGACTACCATACTGCATAGTACTTAGACAAGCAGCAGTTCATTTAGAAAAAAAATAAAAAAAAAATAAGAAAAATAGAAAAACAAAACCAAAAATACGCAACAAATCCGTGGACAACGTTAAAAGTGAAGAACTTTTTAAATCGAAGTGACCTTTTCATAACTTGAAGTTTTATCTTTGCTTGGTTTATTATTAAATGGCATCTCGAAGTTGACAACAACAACTCAAAACGAGCATATCATTTCTAATTTTTTTTTCTTCGTTCTTCTAAATGGCACTGCAGATGCCAAACAAAATAGATTCAAAGGCTCAATGGAAGTACATTTGCTTAGTAGAAGTTGATTGGTTAGTCCTTAAAAATTTAAAAACAAAACATAACCTTAAAAAGTAATAACGTACACAACAAGAAGATTTAAATAGGCCTTCATAAGTAGTGTAGTTGCTACCTATAAACTACTTCTAAAGAAATAGAGGTAGTACCTTAGGAAACCCTATACTTCTATCCTGACGAATTATGGATTTCAACAGTGAGTGAATAAAATTTGCATCAAGAATTTCCAAGAAAAATAGTGCAAATAACACAAAGTTATACCAAAAGAGAAGGATTATTGTAAAATTGAACAAGTGTAGGCATAATTTTATTAAATACTAAACGGCTTTCTTCCTCCCATGCTTGTTTTTATTATTTTTTAACAAACCTCGTACTCTCTTTTGCTCTTAAGCTATATAACAAGCATGAATGTTTGATTGTAGAAGTATGAAGTATTTTAATTTTGTTGGAGATTTGTGAGCTGGGGTTAGAACCTTGAATCAATAAGCCACTAGATTACAGCGACGATATTTCATAAGTTCCATAAAGAAAAAATGTGTCAAGCCTGTCCGAACTATACAGTGATTTCATAGTGACTCTTCACACTGACCTGGCATTGCATTGATAAACAAAAAATTTTTTTCATTTTGTCAACTTTCTTCCAATCTTTTGTGGTTGGTTGTTCATTATGGCCACAAGATATTAGAAACGATTGTTGCATTATATTATAGGATGTCATTATCAAACATTCCCTTTATTACGGTTTGAAGTCTTTTTCCTACAAATTTGCATAAAATTTTATTGCTTTCCGGGAGTAAGGTATTCAAAAATCCAACTCCAATGTGTAGCCAATCTTTTTTTAACTGATTTTAATTGTCAACCAGTTGATGGTTAGTGTCTCTGCTATTTTAAGATATCTTGTGCATCAGTTTTGATCCTCCAACTGCAAAATATTGTCCGTTTTCAGTTGCTGAATTAAATTACTTGCCTTAATTAATAATGCAGCCAAAAATCCATGGTACATATTTGATGGTGTCACATATTTGATGGTTTTTGTCTCCGCTAAATCCTGATATCTGGAATATATATTTTGTCCAATTGGCTGCAAAATATTGCCCATTTTTTTAGTGACCGAATGAAATTTCTTGCATTAATTGATAAGGCATTTAAAAATCCAACTTAATTGAGTAGCCAGTTTTTTTTTAACGCATTTCATCTGTCATATAATTGATGGTTAGTGTCTCTGCTATCTTATGATATCTGCATATCGGTTTTTTTCTACCAACTGCAAAATATTGTCCAATTTTTTCACTAGCTATCCAGCCAAAGCATGGATTGTTGGCACAAAATGCTGGACGAAATGTACTAGTTTCGTTCCCGGTTTTCGTGCTCAAAATTTTCGCGTTTATCCCTGTATATCTGGCCTTATTTGTGCAACGTTTTTTCCTTTTCTAATGCACAAAAGCATCACATTGCAGATTTCGTCAGATTTAAACTTCGCAAAATTAAAACCAGAAATGTTTCTTTTCAAATTCACATGTATTGGATACTTTAAAGGCTACTTTTTATATGACCTAATATGACCACACAGTATTGTTCCTCTATCTTTCGTTCACTTGTTTTTCTTATGAAAATTGTAATCAATATCACATAAAATATTAACGAATGAAAATATTGTTTTAATGTTAGCAATTTGGAACTCCCCTAATTTCACTTTGACTGACAACAACACCCCTGCCTAGTCTCCTTTACGGTTGTTATATAAAAAGCTCATTGTAATATTAAGAGACTTAAAACTGTGGCAACGACAAAAGACAAAACGTCCATCAAGTTGTGTTTAATTTTTTTTTCTAGAATCCTGCCGAGTAACAGTTGCTTTGGTTTACATATATACACACACACTCATACACACAAAGAAAATGTTAAAATGCGTGTATGCGTATATAACACAGTGTGTGTGTGTGTCAGTGTTATTATTGTGTATTTTATTTATAATCTATTCATTTGCTACTCCCACCCACCAGCTTATTGTCATTGGAAATGAAAGCATTGCTTTGGAAATGGAAATGGTGTAGAGACTCAAAAGGACATTTAACAACCGATTCATGAAGAACTTTAACTCAGGTCATCATGCTGTGCTTTTGTGTGGGTGTAAACCATGTCATGGGTGTTGATTTTTTTTTCCTAAAAAAAAAAAAAAACGAAATAAAATGGAAGGCTGTTCTTTCATCATTGTTGTTGTCGTTGTAGCTGTTAGTGCTGTTGTCATTTTGTTGTTCGAGTGGAGACAATGTTGTTGTTTGGTTGTATGTTTGTATAGAAGTTAAGCTTCGTTTGGCTATAATAAGTGGGGCACGTCATCATTGTTGTCTTTGGACATTCAAGCTGTAGCAGTTCTGTTCAGTCCAGTCCAGTTCAGTCTAGTTCAGTCCAGTTCGGTTCGGTTCGGTACAGTTCAGTTCAGTTCATATTCAGTGAAGAGTATAAAACACATGCAGGCATGATTTTATCTTTTTCTTCCTCTTCCTCTCCAATTGCTTTCACTTACTTGCTGGCAGTTGGTTGGGTTGTTGGGAATGGAAATTTTTTTTTTTTAATTTTTTTTTCTGTTGCTGCAAATGACACTTTCGTTGCTTGCCATTCCTTTAATTTTATGTTGTGGCTGCTGCTGCTGTGTGTTGTCTCATTATAGGCTCCTGAAGTGCTACTAAGTGGTTTCTTTGTATTTTAATAACAACAACAATAATTAACAATTAACAAAAGTGTCATTCATAATTAATAACATTAATGAGACAAAAAATTTGTATTATTTTTATAAAAAAAAAAAAAACCAAATGAAACCACATTATAAACGAAATGGAAATCCATGAAAGGAAGAGCACTATTAAAGACTTGCTACTTGGAGGTCAATGCAGAGTTTATATCGATTTACTGAATGTGACTACAGTAGGTATTAGTGAAATGAATTTGAGCTGAAGTTTCGTCTACTGCAAGGTCTACTGCTCTTGGTCTACTTCAAGGTGAACTAATCGTGGGAACTTCTACTTTACATAGGAAAATTATTTTCTTTTCATTAATTAAGTCAAGCGAACTTAATGGAAAGCGATTTGATATTTAAATTAAATTGGAATAAGTTTCCATGTTGGTAGCACTAACTTTGTTTAGCTGCCGTTCGTCTCTGGTACCGCTCATTGGCATACCACAAGCCAATATCCAATCAGTGATCAAACAGTGCCTATAGGAAACTAATCCGGATTTCAAACTAAAACTCACTGTTGCCGTAACTTTTATTTTTTGGAGAGTTCGTTCCAAAATTAAAAAGGCGTATGAGGCTTAGAACCTCAGCCTCTTTATGGCAAGGTCGGATACTGAACATAAGAACAACAATAATTTCTTCATTGTCCTCAGTACCACATACATACATACGTAATTGGCCATTGTAACTCTTCAGTTAGGATTACGACCTAGCTTCACACACGACTTATGTTGTGTGTGTTTTATTTTTATACATGAGTGGCGGCACCTACAATTTAAAGTCGACTTTGAAGCACAATTTTTTTTTTTTTGAGAAACTTTTCATGGTAAATTTCATTTTATTCTCACAGCTTTTGCTAGAAATCTGCTGAGAGAAAGTCGCCGGAGAAATAATTTTTCATAATCCGTTCATGTTGGAGATGTCTGACCTGGTGTTGAACTGTAGTTTCAAGTCTAATAAGCCAACACACTAACTACCACACTGACGTAATTGGCACTGCCTGTGAGAAAACTCCTGAGAAGGAATGCTAAGTTTACCTCCATGCCTTCCAATTTTATAATGGCCTGTTGCAGCTGTGATTAAGGGATGGATGGAAATGAATTTCTAGGAAAGAATGCAACAAGTTTGCTTCAAATTTAGGTCGGTTCTGTCCATACTATAGGTGCTCTAATGAAATTGAACTCTTAACCAAAAAGAGAGTTGTACACTCTCACTTGATGTGAATGATTGTCTTATCTAGCTTCTCCGATTCACAGCTCTTGCAGAAACCATGCAATGGAATGAATAGTTCCTAACAGTGATACATGAGAACTTCAATAGTGTAATAAAGATCTGGATTAGTTCAGCAGAGTCTAGTAATATTACAAGTGCTGTAATGGTGCCAAAGAAGAAGTTTAGATGTTCTGAGGTAAGTAGCTACCTCAAAATGGTTTGACATCGCCTTGAGAAATATGCGAAATTTATAAAGAATTAAGAATGTTGAATTGACATTCGTAAAGGACTTGATTGCAGTCTGGGTGGATGTGCAGCTCAGGAGGTTTTCAGAGAAAATCCAGATCTTTATTAATTTTTATGTGATAGTCAATGTTTGGTCAGTTGCAAATACATCCAGAGTATTACAGGATACTCTGAAAGACATTGAATTATTGATTGCATGAACAAACTGATCCATTCGCTTTAAAAAATTATGTCAGGCACCAAGCTATTCATGCTTAAGGCGAATAATTTTCGTAGAAATTTTTACATAACATTGGCTGAGGTTTTTGCCAATAAAGCTGTGGGTTGCTATGAAAAAGGCTAATGGATTTAGCTTCTCTCTAACTCTGCTATATGAAATCCTTAATCTGATTTGAAAAATATGGATTTTATTTCACTATCACCCTTACAATAATAACAGCCATCTAGCATAAGTACTTATTGTCATCCTTACCTCAGGGCATGTTTTTATGTTCTTATCTTCCGTTGGTCTAAAGTTTTTTTTTTATTACTTTTTAGTGGAATTTATAACCCAAAGTTATGTTAACAATTCACACCTTTTCAATTTATTTTATATTTTATAGACGTTTTATTTTCTCTATTACCCCATACACGACTATAACATGGTAAAAAAAAAAAAATTGTCACCTTTCATGTTGCCTTTCATCTTGCCATTCTCTTAAGCTTTTTCCATCACTTTTTCTCCAAGAATATGGTAAAATTCAAAACATGCGTGTAAATTGAGTTCTCAGACTCTACTTCTACTCTTTCTGCCGCCATTCCTTATATTATTTTTGAACATTTAAAACCTATGTTTAGTGGGGGGTGGGGGGTTGAGGTGTGGTATGAAAAACGTAGTCATTTTTATTTCATCAAGTTTTTCTTTTTTATTACAGAATATCGTCGTATTTATTTTATCATTTTTTCATTTGATGCTTTTAGAGCAAGCGAGAGATAGAGAGAGAGAGAGCTAGCAAGCGTCTTTGTTGCTTATGGATGGATGGATTAATAATTTGCATAAGAATTGTTTTATGTTAAACATAAAAATTCAATTTTCCTCGTATATTTTTGGCAGTTGGCTACAGAGGGGGGTAGTATGATAAGCGTCTGTTGCAGACTTTCGGTAACATTTCCACTAAGGGTTCTCTGTTGTTTATTTAACTAAAGGTGGTATTAAAAAACAAGAAAGACACCGAAAACACACAGAAAGAACGTACTTTAGCGGATAAAAAATTTTGAAAATTTAGTTTTGAATAGACGATGTGTAAGTGTAACTAAAGGCAAAACCATGATATCTCTGCTCCTTTCTTTCTTTTCAATTTTTTTTATTACTTTCGGGGATGAATGAAACACTTGCTTGTTATTATTTTCTTTTTTTTTTTGGCACTCTTTTGCCATTTGCTTTTGAAGAAAATTATTTTTTTGTTTTTTTTATTTCAGGTGTTATAGAGTTTAAATTGGAGGTTTTGCATAATTTAGTAGGTTTTTTTTTTTTTTTATTTATGGCAACATTAAGAGTCTCGTGTTGAGTAGAAAATAAAATCATATTTCTTTCAGATACTTTTTTTCCTTCTTCCTTCTTATTTTTTTTTTTTTTTTTTTTTGATTGTAAAATTTGATTGTTGCTATCATCAACTCAATTTATTAAAGAAAAAAAATTAAATAGCATTTCATAGAAAATTTTGAATACAAAGCTTAAAAATGATATGATAAGCCAACATCATACTGATGGGTTTTACTATTTCCGATTTTAGATTGCTTAACAAACGAAGAACGCATAAATAAAACTAAAACCTACTACAAATATAAAGATTCTAACATGGCCACCTCTCAAAAATAACGGCATGATTTTAGTTGCCATAATCGCCTTATTGTAGTGGCCGTAGCCTACTAGATAGTGTATTGACTAAGGTCACAGTTCAAACCCCAGGCTAGATATCCCCAACAAACCGAAATATGAAAAGAATATTTATTCGGCTATTTCCGCTCAATAGATTTCTGGCAAGTCGATTTTAAAGTATAGGTCCCGCCACTCAATTATAAAATGAACACACACACAACATAAGTGTTGTAAGAAACTAGAAACTGACTGAAGGGATGTAATGAATAATTTTGCGTGTAATCGGCTTATTGTGCAAGGAATTGTTAAAAATAGAAAATAGAAAAACGCTGGAAGCATTACCAATGTGGTCAGGTTTGTACAACAAAAAGTTATATCCTCCCAAAAATATTCCCCCTAGTGGCCAAAATGCAATTGCAATTGCTTCTATATATTATGCCTCATTTTGACCTACCTAAAGTCTAATTTGCACAACAATTCAAGCCGTCTGACTAACTACTGCTCAATTTTGACGAATGGTTACTCAAGCAACAGGCTTTCAATGCTGATTTCTCAGAAAAAAATTTCTTTAGCTATGAAGGCCTTTTCAAAAATGTTTCTTAAGGGGCTTTTGGATAAGGCAGTGGATATTGTGAAAAATTCATTGCTTGTACCAAATCTTTGTTTCGTGCAAATTATGATGATTTGAAGACTATGAAATGAATGGCCTGTGGTTCCAACAAGACAGCGCCAAGAGTCACACAAGACGCTTGAATTTGGTTTTATTAATGAAAGGTTTACAGAAAGAGTATCACATCTTGTCGACTTCAATTCAGAACCACGATATTGTGTGATTTATCGACTTTGGACTTTTATGTAGGAATACATACAAGACTGGGCATACGCAGATAAAGTCAAGTTGTCACCAAGATACCGTCTTGAATGCGCTTAAAAAGTGAACGAAAACTATCTCAAAAGCGAGTATTTTATTTAATTTTACTTTTGAATCTGAAGAATGCATTATCGGGGCCCATTTATGAATCAAATTTGTCTTAATGCTGCCTTTATCAATATTTCTTTTTCAAAATTACTTTTACAATTCGCATACCTATCATCTTGGTATAGTCGGTATCTGAATGTATAGCCATCTTTAGCCCCTTTATGCTATGAGTGAAATAAGCTCTCAGCCTCCACAGAGGTTTCAAGCATATATTCTGATTGATTTACCACATTACAGAAATTATATAACAGGCTTGAGGCAATCCCTATCCTGAACTAGTATTCTAAGAGATCACAGTGCCTGGTCAGATAGCCGGTTATTATACTCAGGCTTCCTTTGGAGAGTCTGGTACATCCCTTAAGACTCTCATTATTGTTTATCCAACAAAAGCTTACATTTTCCTAAGGCCATATGATTTAAGGAGAGCTTCTTGCTCTCTCCATATGTATACCCGATAAATCTTAGTATTCCACAGAAAATTTCTAACCCTATAAGAAGCATGGAAGCTCCTCTCCAGAATTTCAACTTGACTTAGGGTACTGCAAAGTATGACCCTATTTCTATGCCTAACTAATTTACCTTGTCTTGCATACTATACTTGAGTTAATCTCGTAAAATTCAAATGGTCAGAGGAGGGAGTGACTGTTACCAGGTATTGTTATATCCCGTCTCTTGTACTCTCTGTTCCAGTATTACTCCCAACTCGTTCCGACCTTAATCAACACACATGGAATCATTTTCTTCTGGTCAGATAAAGTATAAAGTTACCTACCATACTGCATCATACACATACATACATACATACATACATACATACATACATACATACATACATGCATACATACACAATTACAATCCTTCAATCAGGATGAAGACCTAGCTTCTCATACCCCTTATGTCCGTTTTTGAAAGGAGGAATATTGCACGAATAAAACAAAATTTTAAATTCTTTTTCAAACGTATTGGATAAACCTTACAACACAATATGCCGCTACGACATTCACTTGATCATATTGACGTTAGTGGTCGCGGTAATGCAGGCCGAACATTTCCGATGTGTTTTGTATTTTTCATTCAACTTTAAATGTGAAAACTTTTTGCATTTCCCGCCAGTTAGTTTTCATTCCATGTCCACTTAAATATTTTCAACTCTTGTAATTATTTTCTTTTTATTGTTGTTGTTGTTGTTGCTGTTGTTTTTGTTTAAATCCAATACAAATGCTTAACAGAAAAGTGAAAATTTTCATTTGATTTAAACTACAGTCGTAGGCAAACTAAAGAGGGATGGACGAGTATGGAACAATAAAATGGAAAAAAAGTGAATACAACTTACGGATTTATTTGTAAGCTTTGGTTCTCCATATTATTGCTGTTGTTGTTGGTATTGTTGGCTAATGAAGTTGTTAAAACTGCTGTTGCTGTAGTTGTAGTTGCTGGCAAAGTTAATAATCCACTTGATGCTGTTGTGGCCAAAGTATTAGCTGCTAAACCTGACGCTGTTGTTGCAGCTACTAATTTACCCAATGCTGTTGTTGTTAGTGTTGTTGCAACAACCGTGGAATTTATTTGGTTGTGTAAGAGTGTCTGCAATAATGCTGTTGTTTGTGGAGTTTGTTGTTGTGCTGCTGCTGGTGCTGGTGCTGGTGGTGTTGGTGTGGCCAGCAGTGAAGGCGTTGTGGAATACAAATTAGCTGCTGTTGTTGATGGCACTAAGGATACGGGCGGTGTTGTTACTGCTGTTGTTGGCGAGTGGTGGTTAACAATTGAAGTTTTTGTTGCAAGTGGACGTAAATAAGGATGAAAAGTTTTTGCTTGTGTTATATTCACGACAGAGGCAGCTAATGTTGCTGCATTGGCAGATTCTAAATATTTGGCTTGATATTGTTGTAGTGAATGTTTCGTATTTAAATGATTACCGTTACTGTTGTTTGTTATTATATGATTACTGTTATTATTACTATTGTTGCAGTTGTTGTTATTAAGTTGCTGACTAAATGGTGTTGCAATACCATTTGCTTGTAAAACTATACCAGTTGCACTAGTTGTTGTACCAGCAACAGGTGTTAATACAGGCGTTAAAGTTGCTAAGCCAGATGTTGCTGTTACTTGTGTTGTTGTTGCTAGGTGGTTGTTATTTGTGTTGTTGTTATTATTATTGTTGTTGTGGCTATCCACACCACTATTAGTTGCATCCATAAGTTTGTCCGCGCGCAATTTTAAAGATTGCAACATTTTAAAAAAAAATTTTTTTTGTTGTTGTTGTTGTTGTTTTTATATGTTATGTTATATTTTTGGTTTTTTGTTGTTTTAAAACTTTTTGAATTTATTTGTTAACTTTTGTTTAAAATTTCAACTTTTTTTTAACAAATTTTTTCTGAAATAATTTTTTTGTTTTCACACTTTTATCACAGCGTTACAAACATTAATTTGATTAATTTTCATTCACACTTAATTTGTTAAATTATAACAAAAAAAAATTTTTTTTTTTGCAACAATTTTTCGGAAAATTTTTAAATATTTAAGAATTTTTTTTTAAATTAATTTTTTATTTTAAATTTTGATCTGCAAAGATAAAAATTATGAAGAGAAAATTAGTAAATATTTAATGGGAATTTATTTTTAAGGAGATTGGTAAGTTAATTAATTAGATTGTTTTCTCATGCCTCATTCATGAATGTACTACATTGGGCGTTAATATACCCCCATGTGTTGCACTTTTTGCTTTCAAAAAGACACAAATTGAAACTGTTGCCCTTCTTTCGGTTTATTGTTCTGTTCTGTAGTTTGTTTTGTATTTTTTATTGGTTGTTGTCGTGATAAAGCGTTTAACAAAAGGTTTTCTTGTTTCTAACAAGAAAATGTGCAACTTTTTGAAAGATTGAGGGCAAAACTTTTAAAATGTTGCCTTTTTAATATGCAACATTATTATTGCAACATTATTATTATTTATTGCTTAAATACAACGTGCTGCATTATGTGTAGGGGAGAAATGTATTTCTTCTATTCTTTTTTTGAGCATTATGCCAAATCTTCCTTTAACTCCTGTTAAAATAGGTTGAAAAAATTTATAATTGGTTAACACGGTAACAAACGTGTAACACTTAACAAAAGTTACGATTTCTAAAGATCGAATTTGTGTTTTAAAGAAAATATTTCTTTAAAATATATTTATATGGTCTTCCAACAGGGGCTTCTGAACTTTGACAGTTTATAAGTGCCATTGGATGGACATCACATTCTACAATGACATGTGTTCGCTAAAAAGGTTCTGGTGCAAATGACTCCAATATGTTTGTCGCTTTTCTGTAGATTGTTGGTTTCGCCATAGGTCCTGTTTCTGTTCAATATTTCTATTAAAAGTGCATCGCAAGTCAATTTATTTAAAATCATTCGCATAGCAACAGCCACTCCAAACGTTTAACCACAAATCAATTTTTTTTCTGTATAAAATCGTGTGTGTTGTTTTAATTTTGTTTTTATGTTTAATTAACAAATAATTTCGCATGTAATTATAATTAATTAAAGTTGCCATTAATACTATAACAACTGTATTAATAAATTGAACAAAATTACTCACACCATCATACATGTTCGATTGTAATTTAAGGACCTTATAGGAAATGCAGCGGCTAAAAGTTAATTGAAATTGGTTAACAAGAAAAAAAAGAAGAAATCTCTTGATTTTACTGTACTAATAAAATTCTTTTCTATTTGAAGCAAAAAATTAAAAAGAGAGAGAGAAAGTGTTTTTCCGAGCATTGACTTGCTCACTTAACTCACGTGCATTAACCCAATTTCTGTTCTGTTCTTTAATAGACATTAATGCACCACAATTCTGTACTGGTAGTATAGCTAACGAGCATAAAACGCTTCATTTCATATGAATATGTTCACATAATGGAGATAGAATCCGAAGCAGTATATTTGCAGCTCTCATACTCAGGTCAGACATCAAAACGAAAATATGACGACGATTTCCTTTCAGCAGATTTCTGGCAAGAACTCTAAGAGTAAATAAAATTGCCATGAAAAGTTTTTCAGAAAGCTATTGGTTGGGATCGACCTTAAACTGTAGGTCCTGCCACTCATGTATAAAATTAGCACACACAACACGAGTGGAGTGCGAAGCTGTGTCTTAATACTGACTAAAGGGTTGTATTGACCAATTATGCATGCATTTAGATAATCGAATGACATTATTACCGTCCAATATGCCTATTTCTTCCACCCAATAACACTGCACAACACTATGTTGGTAGAATACCTTGTCATTGACAGAAATGCTGGGTTACTTTAAGCGTAGAGCATGCATGTGTAATGGTAGATTTCATTAACTGACTGATAATTAAGCTGAACGAGTATGTGGTTAATTCAAGTGCGACAACAAATAATTCGATTTCAATTTAACTAATTAGTTGATAACGTCATGTATATATATGTGTGTGTGTGTGTTTGTTCACATTTAATGTATGCACATGTGTTTGTAGCTGTCTAACACACATACATATAATCAATACATAAATATGTATGTATGCCTTTACATGTAAATAAATAATTCGTATTAAACTAGGCTTTCACATTAATTGCCTGTAGAAGTTAATATGACTTTAAAATGGGCGCGGCTGAATTTAAAAAAGGATTTCGGGAAAGTAAGATAAACAAGTTACTTAAAGTGAACAGAAACATTTTTGGTCCTTAGTTAATGATGAAAACTGCTGAAAGGAAGTTGCCGAAAGAAATATTTTTTTCAGATTTCGTTTTGTTCGGCTTGCACAAGGCTGGGCTCGTGTTCAGTAAGCCAATACACTACTATTAGCCTCCCAGGACTTCACAGCCATAAAGTAAAGCGTTCTTATTCGCAAAGCTTCAAAGTAAGAACAGTACACAGCCGTTAGTTGTAAAATAATGTTCTGCAGAGAGCATCTGCAACAGCACCGGTCTCTTGGTTCAGAGGGTTTTTTCAGTGTTTATTTCAAAACCTAAGACTGGTAGTTAGTAGGTAATGTGTTGGGTTATTAGAGGTCTCGGTTCAAACCTTAAGTCAGACATCCCCAGCAACACAAAGTATGAAAAATATTTCTTCGGCTACTTCCGCTCAGCAGATTTCTGATTTAAATTGCCATGAAAAAGCCTCCAAAAAAATCTGTCGTCCCCAGAGTCGACTTTAAACTGTAGATCCCGCCACTCATGCATAAAACAGAACACTGAATAGCCATCGCTGATCGTTTCTTACTTTGAAAAAATTTTTTTCATTTTAAAATTTAATTTTCAGAATTAATTTCCGTTATTTTAAATCAATTCACTTTAAATTCGTTTTCACCACAAGCAATTAAATTCCGTTTATTAATGAATTCGCGGCTTTCCTTAGTTTTCTTGCTAAAGTTTCCGTTTTTCTTCTATTTTCTCTGGAGTTTTTGACAATTCAGAGAAACTAAGAATTCTCTTTTAAGCAGACGCACTTGACTGACAAAAATTAGANNNNAAGAAAAACAAAGAAACTAACAAGAGAAAGAATAAGAAAAAGAAGAAGCTGATGATGTAGTTCAAATAATTGACGTGACAATGTAACGCGTAGCACAACACTATGACTACTGATGTTCAATACTTGGAAAAACTTTTATCGTCACTCAGGTTGCATTTTGTTTTTTTATTTGTTTTTGTTTTCTACTATCATGCTGCTTTTGTCTTTTTTTTTTATCCTGTATATATAAGTGTGTATAAGTGTATGTGTAGCTGTGTGCATTTGTCCTGTTAGTTGCCAAAGTAGTAGTGCCAAGGGTAAAGCTTGTTGTGAAGGGGGTAACATTGTAGAAAACTTTGTATTAGACTTACGAGAGATTTACAAAAATGTTAGAAAATATTGTTGTAAGCATTGTTATCTATGAACCTACCTTTAATACAACAACAACAACAACAACAACCAAGAAATACACACACATTTACATAGAAATTTAATAGGCTATACTAGCTATGTATGTATGATGATTTCACAGACTCTTTAATCAATAGATTGGCGTAGAGATTCAGTAACTTTTTTTTGTAGATTGCATGGGTATATGGCTCAGTGCTTGTTGTTGTTGGTCTGATGGTATAATTAAATGTCCTTAAGGACAATCTAACTTATCGGTTCACCTATTTATTGAATACTTTTGTTTCTATTCTACACCTCTTTTTGGAAAATCATGTATCGCTGAGAGATTGCTTATGTTTTTCATAGAAAATATTATTTGAGAGGATATTTTTTTTAACAATTTACAGTGCCCATGAAAAGTGTTAATAAATATAGAGGAATACGACCTAGCTTTTCACACCACTTATCCACAAGTACTGGAATCTACATTTTAAGTTCGACTGCGAAAATTAATTTTTTGAAAAGCTTTTCAGTGCAATTTTTTTACTCCTAGAGTTTTTGAAAGAAAATTAGTGAGAGGAAGTCGCCTAGAAAATTTTTTTATTTCATTTTCGGTTTATACGTGATGAACTCGGCCTCACATCTATTAGCTCAACGCACTACCTACTAAACTACGTTGTATTCTTCAATAAACCATATCAACTTTTACTTGTCCGAATATTTTATGCTCATCACTGTACTTGAGTTGCCGAATATATGCTATGTAAACTTGTATTTGTATGTCATATTAAATGATGATGACGACGATGAGAACATCATAAGCAAATAAAAAGTTGCTTATGATGTTATTTAGATGAGTATACGACGTATTCGCCTGCCAAAGTATCTCTGTATTAAATCTTATTGTTGCTGTTGTTGTTGTTGTTTTTTTGCTTTTTTTTTTGTCTTGTATTCTAAATGATATTTTCTTACTATTATCTGATAAAAAAAAAAAAAAAAAAAAAAATATTGTGCTACAACCAATCCAACGTATAAATATGTGTTGTGCGAAAAGCGTACATCTTCAACATGTTGCATGAATAGAGAGAAAAAAAAAACCACACAAGTTAAACCAATACAGTTACATGATACAGTTACATGATAACTAAAGGTGTCATCTTTTATTGGTATTGTTATTGTATTGATGTTGTCTAACATATTGTATCAATACCAATACACACATAACGTATACCTACATACATATAAGTATACTCTATTACAAGATGAAAATCTCATTTGGTTTTTTGTTTGTTTATCTGTGTGTGTGTGTGTGTAAATTTTATTTTCCATGTCAATGTTGTTCTATTGTTTTCGTGTTCCATTTAAGGTTTTTTCTTGTTGTTTTTCTTGTTGTTTTTTATTATGTTATCACCTTGCAAATTGTGTTTATCTTTTACTAATTTATTATTGTTGTTGTTGTTGTTGTTGTAGTTACCCTTAGTATAGTTATATGTTATTAGGGTATCTGTTAGAGAAAATCTTTCTTCTTGTTTTTGTTCAACGTTTGTGTAAGCGAGTGATTTTCGTTTCATCTTTAAAGATTCCATTTTTTTTCTACGTTTTTTTTTTGTATGATTTTAGAAAAATTCTATAAAAAGCTGTTGCTTCTTCTTATGCCATTCGATTTTGGTTTTTTTCTATGTCATGTAATGAATTTAGAGCAGGGTTATACATACGTACACAGGCTTTTAAGTTGGAATTTCGTTTTTTAATAGCACACATTGGAACATTCTCTGGAGCAATAGATCTTATCCGAAATAATATTTTTATTTCTTCCTATATTTTGCTACAAAATACGGCCCTTAAAGGATCATAACCCCGTTCCATCAATAATTTGTTTTTTAAAATTGAAATTTCAATGAAATTCTTTGACTATTGTACCAAAATATTCACTATCCCACTGTCATGTGTTAAAACAAAAGAAAAATCTCTTCAAACGAAATTCACATTCGAAACCTCCTGTAATACTACAGCCTTTGCCAACGATGCTACTGCTGTTGCTCATTCATTTTGTGTCACAGCAGGTGACTGTGCTCTTTAAGTCTTAATTAAGTTTTATGTGTTCTACTGTGTGCAGCAGCAATTTCGTCTTGATATGGAAAAAGGAACAAAAACACAAAAAAAGTTCCTTTAGTCGGGCATAATAAAATTAATTGTCTCTCTACAGGCATTGTACGGAGGCTCTATTATTTGATTGTCATACACATTTGATTAAATTTGTTTTGGGTTTATTTTCAAACATACAGCAAAAACAACAACAACAAAAATAAAGGATAATAGGATAAATGTTTGGTAAGAGTAAATGCTGTACTGGTTTAGTAACAAAAAAAAAAAAAAAAAAAAAAAAGGAATTGGAAGGATGATGGGTGATCCTTTAAATGGCTAAGTTTCCTGTGGTAATTTATATGAAAATGTTGAATTTTATTTTGTTATTGTAAAACTTATTGTGCTCTTTAGGTCTAGATTTAAATACTTTTTTTTTTTTAAGTACTTTCTTTAAAAGTAAATTCTCTAAACTCTCTGTCACACTAAATGTGTTTTTAACATCTGACTTGTCAAATTTCTGTTGTAAAACTTATCTATCAAATCGCACTCCAATTAGAACCCTTTGCTTGTATTGAATTCATAAGATTATGGTTACCTTCCAATGAAACTTTCATCTAAGTATGCCTAATGACAATACCTATCTCTCTGCGCATTCTGGAATCTCAGCAAAGACTTTTTTGCAGATTTAAGATTGAAGAACTGTGCCAATTTGAAATATCTAGGAAGAATACATTTTGTTTGTTGCATTCCTTTAGTTCCTAAGAAGATCATGGTTCCATGACTGAGTTTTTTTTTAGCATTTCTCTGGAACTTTAGATACGGATGAACAATGAAGGGATCATTGGATTTCCTGGATTGTAGACTCTTGCTTGTCCATAGTCTTCTCAAACAATAGTTTGAATGCCATGAAGTATGGTTTGATCCATAGCAAGACCAGTGTGCTTAAATATGAGCATATTTATTTTACATATTGGCTGATGTTATGTATTGCTTTGCATTTCTTGATTCTCTGCATGATTATCGTATTTTCTTTTTAATATGGTCATTGGGGTTTGACGTAAGTTTTTCACGAAAGCATCAAATTATTTTTTGTACACAAAACTAACAGTTTTTTGTTGAAGATTACGTATAGAACACACATAGCCTATATATATATACGAGGGTAGATCTATAAGTCAGTGACTATTTAATGAAACATTTCAAATTACAAACTTTAATGCAAACTATACGACTCATTACCTGTACATAACGAATTGCCTTGAAAAGCTTCGTAAATTTGTTATTCGAAGAAAATGTTAAAGGAAAGTCATGAATTAAAATAGCACACACATGAGGGAAAATATAAGGGGATATGACGTAACCCTAGCTAAAGTGTTACAGGGGCTGTTAATGCACACCAAATCAGTCTGATAATGTCTTCGGTTTTAAAAACAACTAATTCGGAGAATATGTTGAGTGGTACAGTAATTTGCAGCCTAATTTGTAAATATTTGATAATTTTGATGAAATCCAATCAAATTTGATACCATAAGTAGCATGTCAAGCTTGTTGGGAATATGGTATTAGCAAAGTGACAAGTACTGCTGCTTATTTAAGTCAAAGACAGGTAAAAAGAAAACTCAGTATCTTATGAACCCACCCTCGTGGAACGTGATAATTTTTATCAAAAAACAATAGAAAAAAAACGAAGAATTTACTATGAAATGCTTTGTAATATTTAACGATCGTGTAGACAGTTATTCATTCACGTATAATTTACTGCAAATTTTGCATATCGATGGTCAGGTGGGTAATTGGTTGGGATATGGTGATTAAAATATTTCAAAATATTTTGTTTTATTTTGTTTTGTATTTGTATTTTGCATTTCTAATTAATTAAAGCACGTTTTTCTGTATTTGCATTTTAATTATAATTTTGTTTACCTTTTCGGCATGAAAATTTTTGTTCTGAAGTTTGTTTTTAAAATTTTTTTTTTTATTTTAATTTTTTTTTTTCAAAAACGTATTGATTTTCTATCGATTAATTACGCGATTACTTAAGATCACTTGAATATTATGTTTCGTATTAACAAAATTACAATAACAAAAGGGGATGGAAATGAAAAAGAACAAAGAAATGACCGTTTGACCGTTATATTACTCACACACAAAAAATCAATTGCAAAAACACATTTAACACGAAAACGTATGACAGAAAAGAAAAAGAGAAAAACAAAAACAAAACAGACGAAAAACAATGAACCGTTACCGAGCTCTGTTTCAATTGAAACTGAAAATAATTTATTTTTAAGGTGAGCACTTTTTGTGTTCTTCGTCTTTAACGCACTACACCCCACACTAAAACAGTTATACACAGAAAGCAAACACATACACATACGTACGTTAAGTTAAACTCTCTATTCGTACTCGTACTCCCCTTTATAGAGATAAACTACTTGTACCTTAGTTTTAATAATTTTGTTGTTGTTGTTGTTATTGTTATATATCATGTACTAATTTTACTCCTCATAAAGGCTTCCATATGCATATGATTACACACACACAATTACACTTCATTATCTAGTTAATCAAAAGAGAGGCCATTTTGGTTATATTTTCTCTTATGCTCTCTTTTTTTTTCTTTATTTCTTATTCATTATATCGTTTATTTTGTTACATATTTAATCGTTGTTGTTGTTGTTGCTTTATTTTGTATTTCATTAGATAAGGATTTGTTATCTTTACACACAATTGTTGTTGTTGTCTTTTTTTTCTTTTTTTGGTTAAATATTGATAAGCATACACGTACATACACATTCATTTCTTATCATTTGGCGTTATTAACATTACTGATGTGGTTGTTGCTGTTGCTTTCATTGCGGTGTAAAGAAAAAAAATGTTATTGGCGTTGTTGATCGTCGTCATAAAGCAGTACAAATTATTTTTTGTTGTTGTTGTCATATTTTCTTTAATTTTTGTTTGTTTTTATTTTATTTCTCATTTAGAGTACCTTGTTGTTGTTTTAACTAGAGTGTAGAGTAAACCACATGTATTGTTTGCTCTTGTATATTTGCCCACAATCCAACGTATGCATATGCGTACGTATCTGTTATAATGAGTAGCCGCTTATACATGACAATTAAAAAGAAAGTTGTTGGCGCTCATTAACTAGAGTGTAGTCATTATAATTCATGTTTATACGAAATAATTTTTGTTCATCCTATTCTATGCTGTTGAAAGGAGTGAATGCATGCAAGTGAACAAATGATTGCGTTATGCGATGTTGTTTTACTTTTTGTCATGTAGTGTATGCATGTTTGTTTATTTTTTGTTTATATTTTTTACGTTATTCGTTTATTTGTTTTATTACATTGACAATTTTGTTATTTCCGAAACTTTATGCGAGGGTCAATTGCAAAGTATTCGAAAAAAAATTTAAAAATAAAAAATCTTTTTTTTACCGTATCTAGTCTAGGTTCTCGCCGAGGAGAAAATCGAAAAATTTCATCATCATATTTTTCAATTGATTTAAAAATAAGCGTAATTTAATTACCTAAGAGAGAGTAACAGCAACAACAGAGTTCAAAGACAGATTTTGAGAAAAAATTCTAATGAATGAGCAAAGTTTCGCCGGGCTACACTTAATTCATACACACATACATACATAATTGGCCATTACAACCCTTCAGTCAGGATTACGGCCTAGCTTCGTCACACCACTTATGTTGTGTGTGCTAATTTATACTTGAGTGGCTGGACCTACAGTTTAAAGTTGACTCCGAACGACAGATTTTTGAGAAACTTTTCATGGCAATTTTTATTTACTCTCAGAGTTTTTGCCAGAAATCTGCTGAGAGGAAATCGCCGAAGAAATATTTTTTTCATATTACGTCTAATAAGCCAACACACTACCTACTAGACTACGGCAACTTCAGTTTTTAAAACCTGGCAATGAAACAATTTTTAAATAAAAATAACGATAATTTATTAATGTATGCTATTTATATTATCTTTTGACACTCACTGTATGCGAATTTTTCGCCCACTTTTTATGAATATTTTTTTTCTTGCTTTATTTCAGCTAACCTGGTCCTATTGTGTTATAATTTCCACAATAAATTTATGAAATTTTCCCAACACAATCTTGCAAATAATAAAAATCATTTTCAAACTGACCACGTATGTAGATTTGAAAACTTTTATGTGAAAATAAGATACTTTAAGCAAATATTCACATTTTCAATACCCAAGTTAATCAAGTTTTTAAGCAAATAACGGTATATTCTAATATATTTTAAGCCGATAAAAAAACATACTGTTTCCGTAGTGTTATCGCAATACAAAATTTTGTTCAAGTTATTGTTTACAAATGCTGCTTCAATGTTCGATATTATTATGTGGCACATTCAAATTGGATGTTGGAAGTGAGAACAAAAAAATTAAAACGGAAATTATTTTTATTTTCGATAATCAAGAATGATGTTTAAAAGTCTTCAAGCAGATGCACTTTTTTTATTTAAAATTTAACTAGAATTGAACCTTTTCTCCTAGGACCTGGTTTAGTTGGAAAAGTAAGAATTCAGCCTAAAAGTAAAATCATAATTAAAGTATACCAAAGGGTTTCGAGGACAAATACCAGTTTTTATAGCAAATATTTACCAATGGTACACAGTTTTAAGGCTGATAAGAAATTTCTTTTTAATATCTTGAAATTTGTTACGAATTTATTCTCGTATACACGCATAATTAAAGTGATTTGACTGATAAAAAATTCCGTTTAACTTTATAAGTTGCTCTAGGCGGTGTAAAAGCAGTAGTTGGAATTACGTTTTTTTTATTTTTCAATGTGATAAGATTAAAAATTTTAAATGTCAGCAACTACTAAGAAAAAAAAAAATAGTTTTAATGTCTATCACTGTGGTGAGGTGGTGTTGTTGTATTCTGTTTGATAAAATTGCTGATAAAATTGTTAAACGCATATGATGATGGCTCAAGCGTATTTGGATGAAAAATAAGGTCTCCGAGAGCCTCAGAAGAGTATTTCTGTATTGAATCACACAATTTGTATGTACAGCAACCTGTACCACACAACAAGAGCGTACAATAATCTTAAAAGACACCCTCTGAGTATAGTTGCCATCACTTGTAATCTAATGTCCTAAATATCGTACAATAATCTTTAAAGCGATCGTCTGAAAATAGTCCGCATCACTTGTAACCTCATGCAATTGCATGTTATTTATAGCCACTTCGTCAGGTTGAGATATCTTTGCAAGTTATCCATAAAAGGCCGGAAAAAAAAGAAAAGGTTCTAAATTTCTGTCCTTATTATCGCAAATGCTACAAAAGTTATGATTATGTATTCTTAATATATCCAGAGGACAGGATCAGCAATCAATCCGTGGCTAAACACAAAAGGGGTTACATCAGTGGTTAAAGAACGCCTATTAGGTTGGTCCAAGATCAATTGGGGTTTCCATTTATAGTTCGCAAGAAAAATGTGTTCTCTTGTTTTAGTGTAGTGTTGTAGCGAGGACGTTTTGCCTAAAGCCTCTAAGTGTTCTATTGTGTTATACTCAAGATTATTTGAAAAGCTCTCTTAATTTTTACTCCAAAAACACGTCGAAAATATTTTACCTTCTCGGTGTTCCAATATTAGTTGCGTACTAAAGAGGAATTTTATTTTGGGAATATCGCGTTCCTTGTCAACAATTTGAGCTCGCAATGTTGGCTAGCAATAATAGGGAAATTACTTCGCTCCACTTTTGTCTATACAAATGCTTAAGCAACGATATTATATGATTAAGGAGGTAGTGTAAGCTGAGAAATCTCGACATACCTAAAGAAAGTCCGAAATTAAACTGCTAAAGCCATATAAATTACTATTGTATGAGTAGGTATACAACAGACCTGGCCTTTCAACAATATATCACCTTCCAACAATTGCAGTAGCCTTGTACAAAGACGACAATTTGTAGAATTGAGGAAATAATGACAACTTCAAGGGTATATCTGAGGGATATGAATTCTTACAGTGATGAATAAATATTTTTGAAGAATAATTGAAAGTAAAGTAGGGTAGTTCATATACAGTACTGCCCATAACCAACTTTCTTATCTGGTTTTACGATTAAAAAAAGACCACAAACCAAAAAACTAGCATATAATATCAGACAGTAAGTAATCAAATGCTGATTAGGTTGCCCTACAAAAGTAGTTGATTTAAAAAAAAAAAAAAAAAAAAAAAAAAAAAAAAAAAAAAAATTATTTTAACATTTAATGAAACCATATTTCCTTGTTAACAGTTATAAATTACTTTATGAATTCTAGATTTTCTTTTTTTTTCATTTATCTTATAAAAGAAAATTCTTGACATTATTTTTTCCAATGAACAGATTATAATCATTAGATTTGCTGTTAATTTTTTATTCATTTTATTTTATAATGCGCACACACACACTGTGACTGTTATTGAAAATGTTTGTTTGTTTTGTTTTTTATTTTATTTTATTTATTTTGTTGTTGTTGCTTTTTAAATTCATTATTTTTTATTTATTTTAAAATTACAATATACGTACTGATAATGTAAAAAAAAACAACAAAAATTAGTTAAGTTCAGTTATTATTTACGGTTAAATCACGTTTTTATATTTGTACGGCTAACGACTACGACTACGGCTACGAGTACAAGCACAAGTGTATACCCTCGTATATTTGTTAGGTAGGAAATCGTATCCATAAATTCTGTGCTGTTCTGTATCGCAAAATGAAATCAAAACAACAACAAAATAAAAAATATAAAAAGAAGTGAAAAATTATAATGAAATATAGAGAGAGAAAAGAGTTGTTGTTGTTGTTGTTGTTTGTTTGTTTTTTTTTTTAATAAAAACGCGTTTTTAACAAACGATACTGCGATATCCGTTCGATAATGACAATAAATATAAACTAAACTTTATAAGTTCAATAAATATAAATAACTCGACAACAAATACATTCACACACACACACACACACACACATACATACATATGCATACATATGTCAATGTATGTGTATTTATTGTAGGGGGGTTATATTCACAAACAATTCAAATTGACCAAACGACCATCATCATTATTATCAAGCAAACCTGGTTGGAGGCGTTATTCATTGGGGTTGTATTAACACCACCTACACACACACACACAAATAACCCACAGAGCTTTAAGGCACGCTGGAAATTCCCTTGAAAAAGAAAATAAAAAATCAAAAAAACCAAAACAAAACACTTGCCATACAATACATGTGTACAATAAAGTTCTTGTTATTGGTTTATAATACTTTTAAAAAATTTATGTACACACACTCACATACACTCATATACAGAACTAAAGATACAAATACATTAATGGAATAGAATAAAAATATCCAAATCATTATGTACAGCCATCGTCAAGTGATTAGTAATAATTTGGTACATAAGATAAGTTCAAGTCTGATCACCTAAATAAGAAATTTGAAACTGAAAACTACAGCGGACCACAAAAGGTCAAAGGTCCACTAAATTGAAATTCTAAATTGATATTCTTGATTAGTTGTTCGATGTTCCGCAAATGACGCCGAGGTATAGCAATGTCGCCAAGCTAGTGAAGCCCTTGCCTGTAGGACAATCACAAAAAGTGTTCCAAGCTTCCAATATTGTACTTACTTGCTTAGTTGGCCATTGCAACTCTTTAGTCAGGATAACAACCTAGCTTCTCATAGCACCCATGTTCTAAATGTTAATTTTTTCAATAAGCAGTGGGGTCTACAGTTTAAAGGCGACACAGAACAACGATTTTACGGAACCATTTTTCATGGCAGTTTTCTTTATTCGCAGAATTATTTCCACAAGACAAGATGTTCTAAATGTCTGAGCTTGGCTTTGAATCACGGGTACTCACTAAATGAACCTACTAGAATAGACTACAGCATAAGATATCCCCTGATAGAAGTATTTTCTTAGGCCTCTATGCTTGAAGTTGAAGTGGTATGAGTGTAATCTGTAGTACATAGACCTAGTCACTCTTTATTTGGCTTAGCTGTCAATGTATTGTCGACTACGAATGGCAGATTTTTGACAAACCTTTCATCGAAAGTTTTATTTACTCTCTGAGATCATGCCAAAGAAGTTCATAGGAGAAAATCGCCGAAAGAAATATTTTTCTTTTAATATTTCGTTATGTTATGTTCAATTACGGAAAGAAGGTTTTTGAAGTCCTCAAAATCTAGCACTTTTACACTACTTATTCTGTGAATCAATTTTTTTTCTTTAATTTTCTTTGATTTTCAACATACGTTTCTAATTAACTGCTACATGCTGTTAAATAATAACGTATAAAAATGCAGTTTGTCGATAAGTAATCATTACTGACTGTCAAATACACAATACAATAGCAAATGCCATAAGTAAACACATACACAAAACAATACATGTACACACGCACATATGTACGTATACTTATGTATACAAACATTAATACATACATACAAAATGTACTTATCAAACGACAGTAAGGACATTGGACACATAGAGACAGCGAGAGAGAGAGAGAGAGAGAGAGAGAGAGAGAGGGAGAACTAGCGGGTAACAGGGAGATCTTTTGAAAACAACAAGCGATGAACGTAAATTTTTGTACAAAACAAAACGGAAGGATAAAACATGACTGACTGACTACCTTTAACGATTGAATGACCACCAACTTGTATACGATTCTATACAATAAATTCAAAAACAACAACACCAACCAACTACTACAACAACGTAGTTCGGTGGAGAAAAGCGAACAAAAAAGAAAAAGATTTAATCGGTCACTCAGTTAAATATGCATATACGTGTGTGTATACGCCATAGTATGTGTGTGTGAGTACTTATTTCTAGCGTACGAGTATATATGACATAGCGTGTGTGTGTATGGTCCCGCAAACAGGGATAATTTTACTCACACATTCACGTGATGGGTGCTTTTAAAAATGTTTCAATTTTTGTTTGATTTTTTTTTTGTTTTTTTTTTTGTTTTTGCTTCTTGCTTTGTTATTGTTCTCCAGTATTATTAACAATTTACCATGTCAATATTGTATACATACATACATACATTGTAGTACTAACCACATGGACAATAAAAAAAGGGGAGACTATATAGGGCGTAGCCAATAAAATGGGGATCAATTAAGGATTTTTGAAAAGCACAATTTTGCTGCAGTCGGTTATTGTGGAGATGGTTTTTTAAAAATTTTTAAAAACTTTTATTCTGTGACAGTTAAGACAGTTTAAAGTCACATTTGAGGCAAGTCTATGACAAATGGCATAGTATACTGTTACATAAATATTTAACAAGAGAGCGCAATGCACACTTATAAACATCATTGCATCTATTACAAACGACTACAACGACGTTGCTTGCATTGGAAGAACCATATGGAGAAAGCCCTTTCATTGATTGGTGTGAGGAACTAGCGTAGACACGCCAGAAGCAGAGCCGCCTTGAAGGATGTGTTGAGGCAGACCGTTAAGCAAGTAATGGAAAAATGTCAATTGATGTCAGTATCCCGATTGTAAAATCCTTTCAAACTTTTCGGATGTTATGAGTATATGGCGTGTGTTGCAGCTGTATAGTCTGGTAGCGAACCATGCCCATTTATTTAATATTTTGAAACTAAATTCTAATCGTTACGTTGGTAAACACATCTTAAAGGGGAATATCTTTTAATTCAAAATATCGGCTCTTATTTCTATTTGGCTGCATGCTCTGCTTTTTTTAAGGCTAATAGGGGAACACTGTTCTACGAGCAAATGCTGAATTCAGATTGCATAGTGATGGACAACCAATATCAGCCATGATTCGTAATGAACTCACAGCACAATTAAAAAACCCGCATTTTATACTCAATAACCTAGCTTCTTAATTAGTGTAGTTAACTGTTTACAAGTGAATATAAAATTCTTTAATTATGTTTGTATTTATTGCAGCTCTTTTTGATGAGAATAAAAACCGCGAACATTTTTAAGACTTAATAATCCATAAAATATAATCGTTTAGCATGTCTTCAACTGACCAATAAAAGCTTATATCGCTGGTTGTTTATGTGCCTCTAAACTTTTAGCTTATTTCGTTAGAATAGTAGCTTATTTAAGCATGGTCATAAACAATTTCTGAATTATTGTGGTTGTAAATAAAGTAAAGTACACGACGGCACAATAAGAAAGTAAAACGGAATTCTAATAAATGCAAGGAATTATTACTCTCATGTACACACGCACGCACACATACACTTGAATTTTAAATTCTTTAAGAGCCAATTCATGTTAAATGTAGAAAAACAGAAAGAAAACCATACATAAGCTCATAAGATATACGTATGTACATACATACATATGTATTGTACATGCAATACAATTGGAGAGTTGTGTTTAAAGTTTTTACGCTTTTTAAATGCGAGCTGAAATTGTTTTTGTTTTTGTTTTTGGCAGGCACTTAAACACACACATTCATATATAATATATTTATGCGTGTATGTGTTCATATGAAAATAGTGTGTGTGTGCGTGTGTGAGAGAGAGAGAGTGAGACACGCACATGTTTATTTAAAACGCCTGTTTAAGTTGCTTGCATACAACGGAGTATTTCTGTTGTTTTTTTTGTTAATTTACACTCTCAAACAAGCTGGAAATTATTGTCCTCAATTGTGCGAGTGTGTGTTTGTGTGCTTGTGTGTAAATTTTTATATTTACAAAATGAACAAACAAAAACAACAACAACAACAACAACAAATAAAATATGAAGAACACAACTAAAAACCAACTGATTATAGTGTGTGGTCAGCCATTCTGGCTGACATGCCGTTAGTCTGTCTGTCTGTCTGTCTGTCTGTCAATCACTGGGCCGAACTAACCGGGCCAATTGTTACTAACTTGGTTAGTGCATATGTTAGACATGATGTCCTTTAACACGATAGTATCCGTGTTAAACAGTGACACACGTAACTTTAGGCGTATGAAAATAAATTCAGAATAAATGAATAAACGAACACTCGTTTATTTTCCAGCGAGAGAGAGAGAGAAAAAAGGGCTAGGAATTGGAAAACCTATGTATATTGTTGCGTTATGTCGTGTTTTTGTTTGCCAGACAAAAAAGAAAAAAGAAATTTTAAATTGAAATACAAATGCAAGTGTTTTATTTCCTTTTGTTTAAATTATTAATTAAAAATGGGAAGGTAAGTTAATAATCAATAGTTGAAAGGAAACAAAATTAATTAACAAACATCAGGGGGATAATATTTTATAAGGAACGTATTGAATTTGTGGAAAATAAAAGAAATTTTATTATAATGCCTGGCTTGATATGAAGGTTTACAAGCCAGAGGCTACCACGCAAAGAAATATATTTTCTGGCTTCTAAGGCCTAATAACTCTTAAGTTATAGAATAGAAAAGTGAAAATCAAGTTTAAATCAGGATTTTTATATGACAAAGTTGTGTTTGCCTAGGGTAACTGTTGTTAACTCTATTGTCACAGGCTTTCTGGATGGACTATTAAGACTAAAGCGTCTAAATTTTATGATTCAAAGCTTTCAAACGACTTCAAACCTGGTTTATTTGTATGAAATAATCGCAATCCTTGGAGTTGATGTAGGCTACTAGGCTTATAAGACTAGAGTTGACTGTAGTTCCTGCCACTTATGCATGCTGAGAGCAATGCATGGCAATGCAAGGAAGAAGCATTTATGATTGAAAAGGCTACCAAAATTGCGCTTATGTAGGGTATTTATATAGTGCAACACAATAGAAATACACAATCTATGCACCCTCCTAAATCAGAAATTTACTTTGCTTGTAACCGTGTTCATAACAATTTCATCAGCCTCTAAGCGGATATAAAATCCCTGGTTTTTCACAAGTAAAGTGCTAATATATCCTCTGTGAACCTTAGGTACACACACACAAAGGTTGTGTTCTAAACAACGAATTCACTTTCCAGCAGTTCCTTACTATTTCATTCCTACGCCTTTCATTCTTAAGTGCATATGCCATCTTCAGACAGTTCGGAATCTCTGATTTAACTCACGAAAGAAAGGATAAAGAGAGCAAAGGCTCTTCTCAATTGGAACTTTTTGTGCATACTACAGTAGAACGAGATCTAAGTCATGTATCAGACTTTCCGAGTATATTTTGGGCTTGTTAAACGGTCTTTTAAAGGGACACATAGACTCAAGGTGCACTTATCCATAATAAGGGGTTTCTTCAGCCAACATGTCGATCCGTAACGATGAGAATGAATTATCAGACATTTGCTTAGAGCATGTTGGCTATTAAGCGCTCTCGGAAGAAACACTTTGGCCTTTACGCACTTCTGAACTGTTTATGGTCGATTGAGGGGACTTAAATCCGCTTCACTAATATTCAATATTCTGGTGGCGGTATTCAGTCGCATTTATTTCATTGGAATATTTATCGGCCTTTAAATTGCATTTATTTAGGCCTACAGCTAGCTTCATTGATAAAGGTCCCCAGTTCACAATTTTCCCATTTGGATTCTTCGGCATACCATACCTTATAACCCCTCAAGAGGTTTATATTGTTGATTTTGAAATTTGCCCAAAAGTTCTTCCAAAAAAACAAATCTTCTGGTGATGTAATGTCAGTCCTAGCAAAATGTATAGAAAGTCCTTTGAGAGCAATGTTTTCCTTAAATTGTTACAAGGCGACCAATGGAAAATCTCCATTACTATTGTATTGTCAACTTCAGTTCCTAATTTTATAGGCGAACGATTTTTTACGTCATCCTTTAATTTCATCTTTCCTTGTTATTCCTTTAACAGCAGAAACAAGTAAAGAAAGAGAAGAAATTAAACGTATAATGAAATGGTTAAAAATCCTTTATGAAAACAACAACATCACAGAAAGAAAAGAAGATAACGCTGTGATAAAAGTAAAAACCTTGTACTAAAAACTACATGTAAACAATGGATTCCTGTGTATTTACATACGTTATCGAGCATTGTTCGCAGAATTTTGCACGTAGACAAAGTATAACAAACGAGGGCGGATCATAAATTAGCCAAAATTGTAAAGAAAATACAACAAAATCTACTTTTGGCTTTAATAATACTCGGTTGATATTAAAAAGCATCTGCCTAGCTTGTTAAAATGATCGTGGACTGCAAGCTATCTTTTGAGCTTAGAAATGGACAATAATCAGAAGCACCCAATGTACTGGTACATTGTCATAATGAAACAGCACCTTGCCTTTTGTCAAACTGTGCCATTTAATTTTAAATTCCCTGCCAGCTCCCTCGTATATACCCATAAAGGAAATTACTTAGACCTGGAGCTGTACGTAAATACAAAAGTCTGCATGTTATGTGTTTATGTACTTGTGTTTGGTATTTACACACACACACAGTGTAGACAGTAGACAATTGTAAGCAGTGCCTTAATCAATACATTTTCAATGGGTTTTACAATATTATTGAACATGCTGCTGTTCGTTCATAGTGATTGGAATACGATTTTCTTCGTTGTCTTTTGCTTCTGTTCTTAAATGTTGTTGTTGTTGTTGTTCGTGTTTTTGATTTCGTTACAATAATGTTCAGGTTACCAAAGGGGTTACCAAATGAAATTTGTGTGATAAAAAAAAACCGCCTTGCTTATGTCGTCCCTCTTCTATACGACTGCCTGCGTGTAATGGTATATGTTATGTCCGCTTTCCTATTTAATATGTTTGTCTGTCTCTTGGAAATGTCTGCATTGTAGTCTGTGTATGCGAATGCAATATAAATGAAAGCGAAATGTGATTATACATGGTCATGTGCTTTGTTGTTTGTTCGATCGCTACAATGCAATGACCAGAATTGAACTTTTTTTCTTTTGAAGATTGGTGAAGGGCAAAAATTATTTCGAAGAAATGTGAAAAGGAAATAAATTGTTTTTTTAGGCAAATTAATAAAGGAAAATTAATGCAATTAATGCATTATCTGTAAGTATTTGAGTATTCAGATGAATTTTCTTTTTGTGTAATCATGATATAATTCGTTGGATTAAACCCTGTAAACTGTCACAACATGGTATTTCTCATTGGATTCTTAAATTTTAAATTTGTTAAATGCTTTTGCATGATGTGTTTTTTTCCTTTTTACTTTTTCCCTCATCCAATACATGTTAAATGTAATGTTTATTGGTGTGAATGGCTGTGTGAAGGAGAATGTATGCGTGTACATGTTCCTTAGACATGTTACGATTCGAGTTTTAGAAAACGACATTAGAAGACTACATATGCTCTTATGCTAACATACATATACACCAATACAAACAGTTACAACGAAGGGAGAGAAAGAGAGAGAGAGAGAGAGAAAGAGAGCGAGTGAGAGAGAGAGAGATAGGGATTGTTGTGAATGCATTTGTAGACTTTTGTTTAACTAAAGCTGCTAAACGAGGACATTTAAATCGAATACCTTTAACCTCCAGGCCAATTTATTATTAAAGATTATAATCGTTTTAAAGATTTATTCATATTTAGTGCATCATCAAAAGTGTTTAATAAATTTCATTTATGATAACATTTTAAAATTATCGGTTTTTTTTTTTTTTTGGAGAAAATTAAATTCGAAATTTTATAAATTCGTCTTTTAAGTTTGTATTATTATGAATAAATATATTCGAATGAAATAAATTAAACATAATTTATGACCTCTGACATCTTGTTATCGTTATGCTATAATGAAAGAAGATTTATCGATTAAATGCATTGCATTAAAGGATAAAAAGTCTTGTAATTCGTCTTTAAATTATACTGGAAGGTAGTTAACTTTTAAATTTCTTAACTATTAAACGAATTGAAATTTAATGCAGTTACGAATAGACATGTAAGCCATGAAGTACAAAATATGCTACACAAAATGCTACGTATGGATAGTACTAAACTAAGCACCTTTAACTTTGCCACGAAGACATGATACAAGGTTTTGAAATGTGGCTGTATTGTGTGAATATTATGGGTGTTCCATGAAGTAGTTAAAAGCATTGAGGGAAAATAGATGATGGACCCATGTATCCCTACAAGTGGTGCCTAAGATTATGCCAATAGACTATGTTTTGGTCGAATTAAAGCACTTCCGTTGTTTCATTAGGACTAAAACAAGCACTTTCTTAAATAGAATTCGTAAAATGCTGCTCTTTTAATGTTCGCAGCTTGTCGCCGTAGTCTAGTAGGTAGTGTGCTAGCTTATTAGACGAAAGGCCAGGGTTCGAATCTCCGGTCAGACATCAAAAAGGAAATATGAAAAAAAATATTTCATCGGCGGCTTCCTCTCAGCAGATTTCTGGCAAAAACTCTGAGAGTAAATAAAATTGAAATGAAAAGCTTCTCAAAAATCTGTCGTTTGGAGTCGACTTTAAACTGTAGGTCCCGACACTCATGTATAACATCACAACATCTGTGGTGTGAGAAGTTAGACCCTAATCCTGACTGAAGGTTTGTAATGGTCAATTATGTTATGTATGCTTATCAAACTTATACTTTTCAAGTCCTGTTTCCTGCAGCATATATTAACCTACCTCTAACAACATGCTAGAATTCATTTCGATTCCATTATCTTAGAAGATTTCTCATCTAAGGTAAAGGGAAAATCCGAGCAACACTGAATCGCAGACAGCAGGCAGTAGAACACAACATGAAACGATGGATTTTTTGAATTTTCCAAAATTTAACTCCTCTTCTAACTCCTCTGTAGACAATGAAGATCATAGAAAGATCAGGTATCGCTACCTCTTGGAAAGGAGTGCAACTAAATGAGTTAACTTAATGGTCACAGAAAACAGTACAAATCCCGATATACGGTATATAACAGAGAAGTAATTGTATGAAGAGTTGGTTTCAAAAAGCACAGCTTACTTTAATCCTATAAGCTCCCGTTGTAACATTGTTATTGCATGTACTTGAAAACAATACAAACAACCCTATGCAGTACAAATGAAGTAAATATACAAAGAATTGGCAAGGCTACTTGCGTCCCGTTGGAATACTGTTAAAGCATATTGCGTTTTATACCAAAAACTCCTCGGTTGGAGTACTTTAGAATCATCTCGATTGCTTTATAAGGGCTTGGATTCTATGCAAATCACTTTCGGTAAGACAGCATCTAGCAAATGATTCTGGTTGTTTCTGGAGTTCTCTCTGGGCAATGACAGAAAAGATGTACTGAAGTCTTTTCGTGTTTCTCGTATTTAACTAACAGATCCGTGTAGCCTCTCTATCTATCTCTCGCTACTCAAATATCTTTTTCAAATCACCTAAAGTATGTATAAGACCACTTGTTCGAGTCCGGCATCTCTTTGCAGAGCATGTTCCAAGCTTACGTATAAATTTATTTGAATTTATTGTGTGGCAAGATGTTGGTTGCATCGCTGTATAAGCTTCTTTTTCTTATCTTCATTGTCTGGTTTCAATGAACCCATAGAAAAGCACTCGTTAAATGTCTTGCTGTCTCGTGGAGGAATACATGGCATTTTTGAAATACATAAATAGATAGATACGCCCTCCAGGTCCGATTTTTGTTAGTAAATATATGTGCATATCTCTACCTAATGTACTATGATACGGAATTCGCCCATATGTCAAGGACAATCTAAGATTGAAATATTCTGAAAAGATTCAAGCAATTCTGTAGCGAAATATGGATCACGCATTATTTCAATGATAGTTTCTGGTAGATGGATATCGTTATAAAACCAGTATATACAGCGAGTTTAGGTATCATATAGCTTACGGGTATGTACCTACAGATTATAAATTTTTTTTTGTTTTTAAAGAAATTTTCATTTGATGTCCTATTTAGTGGTACTTTAATAAGTCACCCCTCAAATATATTTTCCCACGGTTATTACCACGCTTTGTAGGGTATGCCAAGTTCATTGTAAACAAAATGATTTACGTTTTTACAAAATCAAAAAATTAAAATTTTTTTTTTTTTTAATTATTCTGTCGCATGTTTCGTTAATATTTAATTATCCCTTGTTTGTGGCACGGAAAACATATGTTCAAAAATAAATTCTTAAACCACATGGACCATTTGTTGGCATCTGTGTGATTCTGTTTCTCATACTGTGTCTGTTTCATAGCTTTTTTTCCAAATGTTTTTGAATTTCTAAAATTAAATTAAAAAATTCTAAATTTAAACCAATGTCGCCTATTGGAAAATAATAATGAAACTACGTCTATATGTATGTACGTATATATAGAGTATTGGAACATAATTTAGCAACTAATTTATTAAGAAGCTAAAAAATAAAATCAAAAAAAAAACAAACTTTTTATTGAACAAAATCGACAATGGTTAGATGATTTTGAAACACAAATGCTTATATGCATAGAGAGACTGTTTTCGTATTACAAATTGCCAAAATACATATACAAACACACATACGTAGTTTAAATAAAATCTAAAATTTATATTTTCCAATCACTTCGAATAGATTTTCATCAAAAAAAAAAGAAAAAAAAAAAATCATTTAATGAATAGCAAGCAGCAACAACATATTGTTTGTATCCATTTTAAGAGATAGCAATACCAAGCAATATTTACTAAACCGATTGAAAAATATTTTAAATTGTCTAAATGCACAAAAAGAAAACTAATTTGAATATATTTCATGTCATCTCATTATTAAGAATTCTTTTTCTTTTTTTTTTGTTAAATTTATTCAATTCCGAGGTGGGCGTTATTTTTATGTGTCGTTCGTCAAAACGTTTTGTTTTTTTGGCCAAAATCAAAAATTTTTGGCAATAATTTATTTCAAATTGTATGTCGCTTTCAAATTTTATTATTTGCAAATTTTTTTTTAGAAAATGTGTGTGTGTGTGTGTGTGTACATTCAACCAATTACTTAAAACAATTAAGAAATCTGTCTGATATATTTTTCAACAACCATTGCTGCCGAAGGTGATTTAAAGTAGGGGCGTATTTTCAGCGCTAAAGATATAGCAAAACCCGCTATGCTTCGCTATCATTTCATTTAATTCTTTATTATGTGCATATGCTTCAAATATGCGTCATAGAACCCCAAATATGCACCATGCAACTGACATTGACCAAAGTAACAGTCTTTTTTATCTTTTTTCCTTTGTTTCTTCACTAGCCTATCACTGTCCTATCTCTTTGACTATCCTAACTAACGTAACTGTCAGTGTATATAAAGGAAGTGAGAAATAGCCACTGTCTATAGTAAAATTTTAAGGTTACCGACCGATTTCTGTAAGTTACCTTTGAGAAATTCGCAAGAATAAAATCATTCCTCAAAAGCATGTAATAAAACAGTGGATCATCGATAGCATCACTCTTTTAAATGCAAAAAAGAATTTAATATGATCCGAAAGGAATAAGAATTCAGACACGTAAGTTACAACGTTCAAGTCTTAGCAGGCCAGTGGTAACATACATACATACTCACATATTTAATCATTACAACGCTTCAGTTAGGATTACGACCTAGCGTCTCACAACACTTATGCGGTGTGTGTGTTAATTTTATACATGAGTGGTGGGACCTACAATTTAAAGTCGTAGCCGAACGATAGATTTTTTGAGAAAATTTTTCATGGCAATTTTATTTACTCGAAGAGAGAGGAGGAAATATTTTTTCATTTTTGCTGGCCATATCTGCCCTGCGGCTTGAACTATGACCTCATGTCTAATAAGCCAAGACGCTACATACTAGTCTAAGGCGACTCCTTGCGCAGCATTCTTAGCAGCATTAAAATCAAGAGATCCATCAATAAGCTATTGCATCAGTCATAGGAAGCTATCATTGAATCAAAAGTTGCTAAGAGGAAAAAATGAGGAACTTCCAACAAACTGTTGAAGTTTGAAGGTTGAGGTTTGGAGTTTGAAGGTTGAGCTTTGCTCTACAGACTGACTGTTGAGGTCATAAGGGTTCAAACAGCTGTGTTAGAACCAATAATTCTGCATATGTTGTAGGAATTTGCGTAGATATGATGTTCCATTGAGAGTGCAGAAAGTTTAATTGCTCTTACCAAGCACCCACCCTTCAACAGTCATTAGGCCTTTTACGGTCGAGAAGTTTGATCAATCACATATAATTTAAACGAACTTGTTAATCGTCCTTATGGATAGATGTAAGTGGATGCTACTCAAGTGAACTGTACATAAGGCCTATCATTATTTCGCTGGAGAAAACAAATTGAAGCTTCAATAGGCAGTATTACAAAAGCTGAGGGAAAGTACAAGCATTGCTTTAGAATACGATTACATACATAATTGATCATTACAACCCAGAATTACGACCTTCCTTCTCACATCACTTATGTTGTGCATGTCGTAATTTTATATGTGAGTGACGGGACCTACACTGTAAAGTCGGCTCCGAATGATAGATTATATTCAACATATCAACAATATTTGTCAGATACTATGACTCCTTATTGCATCATTGCATCAATATTTTGGTGTGCATGCTATAAGTGTACTAGTAATTAAAATTATGGTGTTTTCTTTTCTACAAAGAAAAATTTTTAAGAAACGAACAGATGTACATTTTTTTTGGTAGAAAAGAAAACACCATTAGATTTCAATTCGAAATGTTTTCTTTAAATTTTATTTGAATAAGGTTCATCAATTTCATAGATATTGTATACGTACGTAGTTGCAACAACCATGTTGAATACATTGTTGATTTAAAAAAAAATCTCCTCTTCTTTAATACAAATTTAATTAATTTAATTAGTTTTTCTTTCTTTTTTTCTTCCTTCTTCCTTTTTTTTTGGAATTCCAAACTTTAAAAGTCAAGCATTTGCTGTAACAAATTGTAACTTTGTGTGTGTGTGTGTCAGAGAAAGAGAAGAAATTCAAAACATTTGCAACTGTAATCTAGTACCAGCAGTAGACAAAAATGAGGAAAAAACAATACAAGATAATGATGGGAATGAGTAGAAAAGAGAAGAGAGGATACAGAAACAGAAACAGAAACAATACTGCCTTAAAAGAACCACCGAAATGTGGTTAAAACGTTACAAAGTCGAAACACAATTTAGTGGTTTTTCCTAACCAACCACAATGACAAATAACACAATAACACCAGCATATATACACCATCAGACACACGTACGTATATATACATATATTTGCATATACATATACACAGACAAAGCAAAAAATAAATACAATTGCAGAAAAAGAAAAAACGAAATAAATCTCAAAAGTCATGAAGATTGGAAGGAGGAGGGGGGGTGCTATGGAAGAGAAAGAATTGTAAAAAAATTACTGCAACAAAATAAAACAAGCAACAATAAATATGCATTTGTAATAAATCAGAGAGAGAGAGAGAGAGAGAAAGAGAGAGAAGAGAGAGAGTGATATTGATCTAGTATAAGTCTACAGGAATTGTATTAAATTGTATCCTTTAATGTATCCTTTCTTATAGTCTTTGGGACTGTAAATCATTGCATCTCGAACGGTAAGAGTACCGCCATGGGCATGGTCCTTCGTCGTACAATAACTGTTCTTACGGCTCAGTGTCCTTATGGTAAGTATGCCTCAAAATTTGACATTCCGGCAAAAGAATTCTCCAGGAGGAGCAGTAAGAGACTGTCTTTCCATCCATGTGTCGAAAACTCTTATTTGAGAAATAATAAACCAAACAAACCATTTACCTTCTAATCACATGGCAACACTTTGAAATTCCTTAACTACTTCCATTGTACTTTATTTCAATCACTACTTGACACAGACACACAATATCGAATCAATAAGTTTTCAAAAAAATTCTTTCAAATCCAATACAGAAAAAAAAGGTAATTTTAAGACCAAACCGTAGCAGACCAGAAATATGAGAATATGGCCACATAAACATACCAAACATTACTCTTCCGTAAAATAAACTAAAAAAACAAAAACAAAAACAACAACAAAAACATGAAATGTATATAATTTAATGTGGCAACATGTTTTGGTTAACCAATAATATAACTGTCGTAAGAAGCGATTAAAATTATTCTACAGAACACGATTGATAAGGCTAGGCTAACAAACAGTCAAACATACAACTTGAAGGATGTGTACACACTTACCGGACTGCTTGTACAATACAAACAGTGAAGAGTGAAAATGTTTGAAGTCATGGTTTTTTCTTAAATCAACCTAATCAATGGCTATTTGCGTGGTTTTAGCTGAACCACATCTAGTTTGATTTGAATAACTAAGTAGCCTCTGTTTATTAATACCTCTTTGAACCCTGTGAATAAGTGTCAATGCCAAATCATAAAAGTTTTTTGATCTTGACAATAAGTTGTTTTTTTTCTCGTAAAATGCAAAATTAAGAAAAAAGTATCGTGTTCTTTTCTAAAAATGTTGCATTTATAAAGTGCAAAATAATTTTGCACCTATTTTGTCTTATGCATCAGAGGAGTATTAGGAGATATTGTTACTGGAATATTTTTAGAGAGTCTAGGATTGAAGATCGCCCTAGTCTAGTAGCTAGTGTGGTGGCTTATTAAACATAAGTAAATATGGCAACTTCCTCTGAGAAGACTCAAGAACTCTAAGAGTAAATAAAATTGCCATGAAAAGTTTCTCAAAAATCTGTAGTTCAGAGACGACTTTAAACTGTAGGTCCCATCCACTCATGTATAAAATCAACACACTCGACATAAGTGTTGTGTGAAGCTAGGTCGTTATCCTTCCTAAAGGGTTATTATGACTAATTAAGTATGTTGGATTGGAGATTTATTATTGATGCTAGACAGATAAGTGGTTCTCAGGGCAATTGAATCTGTGTGGTGTAGGTTGCGGACGTAGTCCTTTAGACAGGATTTTAATAGTTTCTTAAAGGATAGGGGGAGAGTGATATAACTGGGAACAAGATGATTAAAACACTTTTTCGACTGATTTTCTTAGTCAACAGATGAAATGTTTGATTGTTCTTATTCTCCATTTCGGTTATTCCTAGGGATTCTGGGGGAGGTATGTACAAAGAGAGCAAAGGATCCTTAGAAGGCTTCTGCCATTGACAGAAGTACATTTAGCTGAGAAGCTAGGCCGTAATCCTGACTGAAAGGTTGTAATGGCCAATTATGTATGCATGCACAATTAGCTGCCAGTTGGGGCGGCTACAACACGAGACTGTTAACTTGGTGCTTCATCTTAATATGAAAATGTTAAGTAGCTGATGGGGTTCTGGTGTAAAACTTAGTTGGACTTCTGAAGTTTTTAAGAAAAGGAGGAGAAGTTGAGGACTATAAGGCATCTCCTCATGGGCTTATCCTATTCTTGAGAGAAGAAACTTAATATATCGGCGAAGAGTTTTGTAATCATCGCGAGCCAATATGTAAGCACGTCTGAGGTTTTTAATGTATTGCATGGACGTAGTTAAACCTTCTTTTTGTTTTTACTCCTTTACTCCTGTTTATCTCAATTTATTAACTTTCTACCTCCATCTTTTTCATAACGAATACAATAGATTCCATAAGTTCCAAGAGTTTTTATTTCCCATTGAAACTAAATACATACGTAGTCAGACCTTGATCCTCTTAGAAATCACGGGACATTCAACCTACTCAATAAATAAACAGAAAGTAATTGAGAGGAAAAGCAAAAAAAATCAGTGTTTTGCTGCTTCTACTCCAGTAAAACATGTAACTTTTGCTCTACACTGTAATTGATTAAATTTTACTCAGTCTCGGCAATGCCATACAATATTAAGAAAGGATGTCTGAAGCCATACTGCCATTCAAACACAAGTATATGTATGTAGATGTATAGGAAAGTAAATGTATCTGCAATATTTAAACGATAAATACATATAAACGAGTATTTTTTACTATCAATCTGTACATATGTACATACATAGATCCATGTCGTCTGTATGTGTGTATACGAGAGTGTATTAATGAATTTATTTGTCTGTATGGCATAGAAGAAGACAAAGTTTTTGTATTTTATAATTGTTATTATTGTTGTTTTTGTATTCTGGTCATTTTTGTCATTCAACACATAGACAAACTAACCAATATACACACACACACACACACAGACATACATTTGTATCGAACCAATGTAATATCGTTTGACATATTTGCGGTAATTATTGACCATTATGGAAAATAAATGAGACGAATTGTGAGGAACGTGACACATGTCGGATGTACAATAACAATAGCAACAACAATAACAAGAACAACAACAATTTTCATTATGAATGTCAATGTATTGAAGAAGCAGGTGTATATGTGAGTGGCATTTAAAAATGTTTTTTTTCAATATTATTACTTTACGTTGTTACCTCCTTCTTTTCAAAAGTTTTTTTTTTTGTCGTTTTTTGTTTTTAAAATTTTTTCTTTTCATTGGGGTTTTAAATCTGTAATAATAAAATAATTATTGGTTTTACGGTTTCTTTTATTTCTTTTTCTTTTCTGTGTGCGTGTGTGTGTGTGTGTGTGTGTGTTCATATCATAGCAAGTATGAGTACAAAAGGTCCTTCTCTTTAACCAGCATGTGGTTTATGGTCAAATGTCTGAGAGAGAAGGAATATTTATTGTTGAAAATTAAAGATACGCATAAGCAATAGGAAACCAAAAGTAATACGTTGAGTTTCTTCAGCAGCATTTACTAATTTAAACTGAAAGGTAAAACGACAATCAGTTACAAAATTTCTTTTAATGAATGAATTTGAACATATTTATGGCATGAATGGCATCATTGAAGACTTAACGATTTGCTAGGTACAGTGGGGAAAAAAGAAAAATTATTCAGATTTTGTTATAAAGTATCTCAACTTGGCAGAAATCTTTAAGCAAACTCAAGTTTTTTATAAAGATTCTAAAGGTTAATAAACTAATACCAGGTGTAAAGGCTTAGGGGAATTTGGGGCGGGTTGGTATCGTATAAATGCAATCATAGCACAGTTAGAAAATAAACTTCAACCTTAAAGTAAGTAAGGTGGCCCTTAAAAGAAGAGGCTTAGCACTTAAGCCTATTGTGATACCACAATCAATTCTATTCAAACATTTCCTAAAGGAAACCAAGCCGAAACCCCAATAAACCTTTTTATTGCAGTCAGCTTTATATTAGAACCAAGGTTATCAGAAAGTGAGAGATCAAAAACCTCAGTCTTTTTATGACTAGAAAAGAACACTGCCTCATCAGGTGAAAGACAGTCTTTTGTTCCTTCCCAGACTTACAGCTCCAGCAGATGTTATTTGCCTGAATGCCTAGTTTTTCAGCATATCTGCCATAAATAAACAAATACTATGGAATTAAAACAATAATAAAAGTTTCCACGATTTCATGATACGATACGAAACTAGAGTCATTTTACTCTCTTGAGCTTCAGTTGCTTTTCAGTAGACTGCTCTTAACGACCTCAACCAGTTTGACCAACTAGTATGCAGGCTAAGATGGACACAAACAGTCGAAATTAGTTTTAATATTTAAGTGGACACTAATAATCCTGTCCAAACCCAAATTTTTTAGAGCGAAGAGTGTCTAAAGACTGTCAGACTTGGGTGAGAGAGTTTTCTTCCCCTTTCTTATAAAATTTCTTGTCGTTTTGCACGTTATCTTTAGAACGAGAAATTTTGATTGAATAAAATCAAGGATCTCTGACAGATTATTATGTCAGTAGTTCAGATTTTTTGTATTGATCTTCGAAAAACTCATTTAAAAGCATAAATCTCTTGAAATAGTACGTGGTAGTCGACTTTTTGGGCGTTAACCACACAATTGCACTTATTGCAGGCTTAGAATTTGAAAGGAATCAACATTTATTAGAACACTCATTTGCTCTCGTTCAAGTATCATGAAAACTTACAAACAATAGAGCCAATTATTGCACTTCACATCAAAATTCAAAAATTTCATCAAACTACTCATCACTGTCTCCACACCATGCAGCATGTATGAGACAACATTACATGGATATTTGTAGCACTTACCTTAATTAAATTGATCGTTAAAGATGTATGCAGCATAAAAGTTTATCTCATGATATGAAGAAAAAAAAAAAAGAAAAAGGGAAATACCCAAAGCAGTAAATCACACAAAATAAGAGCGCAATGAAAACTTGAAAGTATTTCTGGTTGGTGTTAGAAACTTTTATGTGCACTCTACACAACTTTATAGAATCATAAAAATCATTTCAATTTGTTTAAAAGAAAAAATCAACAAAAATAAGAAAAATCAAGCGAAATATTATTCTGAAAGACACTTTTATAGTTATAAGCTGTCACAGTAAATAAAGTTATTAATTAGGTTAGGTCCGGTTGTGTAGGACAATTCCACTATGAGATAGGCAAAGTTTCTTTGAGGGTATTTCATATGAAAGGTTAAAAGCAAGAAGAAGAATTGAGAAGAAATAAATCAAATAATAAAGAAAAGTGAAGATAGAAGAGCAGAAGAAATACAGAAAGAGCATGGGACTAACACATAAGCCCTAAGACAGTCTCTTCCTCTTTCTCAGGCCCACAGTTCTAGCAGAAGTCATTTGCCGAAATGTTAAGTTTTTGTCATGTCTACCAAAAGGACGCCAATACTTCACTTCTTTTCAAATGTAAAAGAAAAGAGAAGATTGAAGAGCAGAAGAAATATAAAAAGAACACTGGACTACCACGTAAGCCTTAAGACAGTCTCTTCCTCTTTCTCAGGCCCACAGTTCTAGCAGAAGTCATTTGCCTAAATATTGAGTTTTTGTCATGTCTACCAAAAGCACTTACTGACTTACTGACTTGCTTAATTGTTCATTATACGTCCTCAGTCAGTCGTTACGACCCACTTTACGGCACCACCCATGTTCTGTGCTATCCAATCGACAGATTTTTAAAAACTTCTTCATGGCCATTTAGAGCTGAAACTGTAAACGCCAATAATCCTAACAGACATGAACTGCTCAAGACTATTTAAGAAACCCGTTCAAGTATGTTGACTCATCACTTGGAGTTGGAACTAAGAGACACAAAGTTTTCGACAATTTCAGGTGTGGGCATTAACCAGCTGAATATTCTGCGTTCTCCTCATTCCATTACTCCCCTATTCACACTCTCTATATGATTACTTTGTCGATCAGCTAGAAAATGTTACCCAAGACGGTCTCAATGAGTGCTTCGCGACATCTATAAATTTTTCCAGCAACTTCATTGCCTCCAATGTCCCAGTGCTATGGAACCCAGTTCCATCCAGAACCTATTAAAGCTTCTCATGAGGGCTTTTATGCAAACTAAAGCAATCGTTGTTTGACAACACATAAGAATATTTCCTTTCGTATCCTCTTGGCCCCATTTCAGGGTATATTTCCACTAGGACAACAAATCGATAGCAGGTACCGATATGGAGCTACTCTTGGAGAACAGCCATCATCTGATTTTTTAAAGGCTACATTAGTAGAGATAAGAAAGCATCGCCAGATCAGATCCACTCAGTTTCTTTCATATTATTCTCTGTTTGGATCGATTACATGGCAAGCCACATGCGTAAAACTAAGCTTCAACTTGGCTGACTTCACACCATTCGTTTCCAATCGTTTGACAAACTAAACATACCGCCCATGTACGTAAGTGTAGAAAGAATAAATTCCTTGTAAACAATAAAATGACAAATTACAATATGTAATGCACAATTGAAGATTATTCTACATGTACAGGGTATTACAATGTGACGTGTCATATCGTGACATGGCACGGTGTTCTATAAATGAAACAAAAAAAAAAAACAGAAAACAATTCAAATGCATACTAAATAATGAGGGTTCTTGGACTCTACCATACATATGTACATTCAATGACAGCTTATTCACCCTGCATTTCTACGTTACATACATACATACATTTGAGAACAATACACACACACATATTTTTATGGTAAATAGTGTTTTGTTGTTTTTTAATGCTCGCTTTGACTTTTACAACGTCGTCGCGACGTCTTCTATGACCAAGAACGAAAACAAACTGAATAGCAAAAATGAATAAAAAAAACAGAAAAATTTCTTGTAGTAAATAATGCTCGCATAAATGGATTGACATTTGAAGTGCGAGGTCAAAATACCGGCTAATTTATTACTGAAAATGTACATACAAATGTACGTATGTACGTATGTCTGCATAGAAATAAAATAAAATCGTCTGCGTTTTGCTATTCTTACTATTCGCCGCCATATTGTAAGCATTCATTATTGTGGTCACACATTAAAATAAAATTACAAAATAAAATCGAAATATTCTGTTAGAATTCATGACTCAAATTTTATTGGAAAAAAAAAAATCGTCTTTATTGTGGTCTGAATTTAGAAAAATAAATAAAAAAAATATATGAAGAGTATTAAAGAAAACATATGTTGAAAATAAACCAGCGCAAGATTTATTGTTTAAATTGAAGAAAAAAGGCGTTCTCAACGCCCCATGTAATGTTTTTAGTTCATGTGCACCCAGTAAAAGTAAACTTGAGTGGTTTTTATTGATTGGCATATGGTCCGTTTGAAATTGCCGTCGTCTAGTAAGTATACTACAGTCCCTGGATATATCCCCGGCTTAGACATGCTGAATAAAAAAAATTATTACTTTCGGCGCCTTCCTCGCAGCAACCTTCTGGCAAAATCTTTGACAGTAAAATAAAATTGTCATGAAATGCTTCTCTAAAAACAGTTATTTGGAGTCGACATTGAACTGTAGACCCCACCACTCACGTATAAAATCAACACACTTAAAGTTGTGTAAGTTGCGCAAGAAGCTAGGTTGTGATCCTTACTAGAGGGCTGCAATGAGCCCGTTTTCCCATTCAACTGACTTATCTCTATGCATAGTTTGAAAGAAGTTCAAAGAGGACCTGGCTTCGAGTTGTAGAATATACATACATAATTGGCCATTACAACTCTTCAGTAAGGATTACGGCCTAGCTTCTCACACCACTTATGTTGTGTGTGTTAATTTTTATACATGAGCGGCGGGACCTACAGTTTAAAGTCGACTCCGAACGACAGATTTTTGAGAAACCTTTCATAGCAATTTTATTTACTCTCAGGGTTTTTGCCAAAAATCGGCTGAGAGGAAGTCGCCGAAGAAATTTTTTTTTTCATATTTCGTTTTTGATGTTTGACCGGGGATTTGAATCCTGGCCTGTCGTCTAATAAGCCAACACACTACCTAATAAGCCACCGCGGCGGAGTTGTAGAATATATTGGCCTAGATTATGGTGATCCTTAAGGGCCACTTACTTTTGGTAGACTTATCGAAAGATTTGCTATTTCGACAAAAGTTTGCTTCAGAAGTTGTGGGTAGGAGGAAAAAAACGAGACTGCCTGTCATCTCATACTTCAGTGCCCTGCTCTTATCATAAAGAAATGCAGGTTTGTGAGCTCCTCTCATTTTCTGATATCTTTTACCGTGTTCTTTGATATAAAGACTGCTACAATAGTAAGATTTTTTTGGACTTGGATTTGTTTCCTCTATGATATGATATGTTTGATCACCATGTAGAAAATATTGTCGTATCAGGATGGTTCTAGCTCTGGTCTTTAAGGGAGGTCCTCCTCCTAACCTAACCTTATGACGACATGATGTAATGATGAATAAAAGACAAAGTCTTTATCACTGCTCATCTGTTGGGGGATCTGAAACGATATATTCTAGATCGCACAAAAATTTCCCGTCAAAGTATATTGAAAGATCGAAGAAAAATCTATTTGAAGTATGCTAAGATTTCCTAATAATCGGATAAAGCATTAAAGAACTTGAACTTATCAGGATAAGACTCGATATGTTTCAATGATGATGCTTCATAACCTTTTCTCCATAAACTTTTTAAAAAAGATTGGTAATTTGCTGAGTAGATAGAAAACATCAAATAAAGTATCTGGGTGCAGTGGCAGCCATAAGTAACGTTTTAGGAGATAGTAGTATCAAAAGTTCAACTACAATCTTAAAAAGCGGCTAACCAGCCGGGAGAACATTATGAAAGGTTGAGACTATAAAATGGGTCGCGCATTTTCCAGTTATTAGGGCAACTCTCATCAAGAGGTCGATATGGCAAATAAATCATCAGAACTAAGATAAAACTTTAGATTAAATAACCAAAATTAGATAAATATACATGCATACATACATGCATACATACATAATTGGTCAGTAGAACCCTTCAGTCAGAATTAATGCCTAACTTTAATCATCACTTATGTTCTGTGTGTTAAAGTTTCTCCAAGAATGGCGGAACTTACAATTTAAAGTCGACTCTGATAGATTTTTTTGATAAACTTTTCCTGATAATTTGATCTTTGCCAGAAATCTACTCAAAGGAAGTCGCCGAAGAAATATTTTTCACATTTCGATTTGATTGAGTTATCTGACTGGGGTTGGCCGCACATCTAATAAGCCAGCACACTACCTACTAAAGTATGATGACTTGGGGTTGACATTATTCAATTCTATCACAACCGGCAAGCTCTGCATAAAGAAGGAGTTCTTTTTCCCCAGAGCTCAGTATTAAGGCTAAAAAATTTTACAACATTCAAGGCGATTTCTTAAACAGATGCAGTGCTAATTCAGTTCTAGCACTACTAAGCCTGGGCATTAACCAGCTGAATATTCTGCGTTCTCCTCATTCCATTACTCCCCTATTCACACTCTCTGTATGATTACTCTGTCGATCAGCTAGAAAATGTTAACCAAGATGGTCTCAATGAGTGCTTCGCGACATCTATAAATATTTCCAGCAACTTCATTGCCTCCTATGTTCAAGTGCTATGAGTTGACATTATTCAATTCAGATCAAAAGAAATTGGTAATCGGCATATTTCGTTTTGTTGGAAATAAACCATGGCTTCACTTCTAATTAGCTCTCACACTACCTACTAGGGTAAGGCGGTTAATGAGTGATACACCATATGGTAATCCAATCTGTTTTAAAACGTATTATAATGTACACTTATACTCTGACAAGGCATATGGAATAAAATTAAATACAAATCGGTGTTTGCTATGCATTACAGTTCATATTGACGGCAGTAGTTTTTGATTCACAGAAGCTAAATTTTCGTTCATGGCAAAATATCTTTTACAAGGACATTATTTATAAGGTGTTAAGGCATCTACAAAATGTAAATGCAAGATTTTTTATTTGATGGCATAGTTATTGCATACAACTTTCGATGAACTACACTGAAAGAAATCTTTTGGGGGCAACATGGTATCTCGATGTCTTGTATCTTGTAATTCACATTAAAATGTTGATAAAAATAAAAAGAAAAAATTGTTTGGATATGAACTGATTGTATGTCCATGGTTTTTATTAAAGAAAATAAAAATTAAATTGCTTACATTTATTCACAGGCATAACGGCAGTGAAGACTCTATATCTACAATGGTATCCAGAATTGTAGAAATTTATAAATTTTTTTTTAATTTTTTTTTTTTATTAAAAAAATTAATTCAATTTACTTTTACTTTTTTTTCTTATTTAAATGAAATACGTTAGTGGATTAAAATTATATTCACAGAGATTTTTCCATTAAATTTTATATTTTCCGAAAATATTAAAATGGAAAATGATTTTTTTTTTTAATTTTTTTGGTTTTTGCTTTTAATTTTTAATACAATATTATGTTTCTTTGTTGTTGTTGATGTTGTTGTTGTTGTTGTTATTATTATTATTATTACTTATAAGAAAAATCTTATTGCTTTCTCTTTCACAAGGAAACACTTTCATAAAGCGCGATATGACTGCGTGACGCCTGTGAGACCGATCGAAAAAAAAGCAACGTAACGAACCGCGAAAGAAACACTTTGCCGACTACAAGTGACTGACTGAAGAACATGGAACAGAATTTATTATTTTTTTTTTCTTTTTTAATGGACAAAAATAACAAAAATAAATAAAAAAAAAAATAATAATAACATTAAAAAGAAAAGCACAGCCACACATTAAAATTGCACAGTGCACAGTAATTTTTGCACTTGTGTTAAGCATTATTTTTATATGAAAAAAAACAAAAAAAAAAAAACAAAAAATGTTGAAAATATAAGAAAAGTTTCATAAAGAAAATCTCATAAAAATCTTTTTTTTTTTCTTTACAATTACATGCAAAAGCAATGAACACTGACTGCAAGTGTCATTGGCCACTGAACGAGGACCCGTATTCTCTACCGACATTATATTCAATTTGGCGTGTTTAATGTGAAAGAACGCGAAAGTGGGCGAATATGCTTTATAGCACCTTAATTCTCCTCCAACGTCTATTTAACAACTACAGAAGCGTTACTAAATTCTCCAAATATTTACCTAAGCAAACAAAACAAATAATAAATAAAATAAATTATAATGAAAAAAAAAACAAACAAAATTAATAAAAAAAAAACAACACAATACAAGGCGGACATTTATATTTTCTATAATCGAAAAAAGCAACAATAGTTTCGAAAAGAACGCGCCAATTTCGGATTCTTATTCTCTAAACGAAAATCATTTTCAATCAAACAAATTATGACACTTTAATTCTTCCAAAAAAACACACACAATACAACAATATACATACGCGATACATTTTCAATACAAAATGCTCACACACAGTTTAGTATACGCAAAACCAAATGTCACCCACTCTCTCTTGTGCTGAGGCCATTAGCTATAATAGCCGCTGTTCTTACAATTTGAAAAAAATCAAGAAAAAAAAATGCGCACGACTTTCCATCTACAATATCTGTTGGCACTTGTATGTATGTATGTATGTATGTGAATCTGAATTTTCAATTTTTTCTTTTATAAATCACACTCTCACACTTAAATTGTGTTTTTATTATCATTCTCATCAGTAGATACAATAATATTTTGAGAGCAGAAAAAAAAAACAAAAATAAGGAAAAAACAAGACAGAAATCTGTTCTGAGAGTGGGAGATGCTGATTTCCAAACACCATCCAAAAATCAAAACATGTTGATGGTTGTGGGGCACACAGTTCACTGCTTTTGCTTTATGGGATTTGAAGAGAAAGAACAGCAAAAGAATCTTAAAAGATCTTGTATTCGTATTATTAACTCTGACCAAGTCATTTCCATTAAATGTTACTCTAAAGCTTACGATAATGTACGCAATGTTGGCAAAAAAAAAAAAACGAAATTAAGTGACAACAAAGTCATACAACCCAGTGAACATTTATAAGTATATCGTCTGTAAATTGTATACGACTTTAAGTTGTACGATCTTATTCAGAAGGCCTTCTAAGTATTCTAGTAGTTTGTCATATATTTTCAGTAATTACATACCCAGTAAGTGGCGTAGTCTAGTAGGTACATTACCTTGCCTTCACAGACCACAGATCAGACGTTTTCAAAAGAATATTTACTCGGCGACTTCCTATCGGCAGATTCTGACAATAATTCCGAGTGTAAATAAAATTGTCACAAAAAGTCTGCTGTTCGGAGTCGACTTTTAACTTGTAGGTCCCTGCACTTATGAAGCAAATTAACCCACACAACACGAGTGGTATGGGAAGCTGTTTATAATACTGACTAAAGGCTTGTAATGACCAATTAGATACGTACTTAGTTCTAGCAGGAATTCAATTTCCCTTCAAATGATCCAACCCAGATTGGCTTCTGACATAATCTACAACCGAAAGGAAATAGCATAACCAACGACAATAATAGCAAGATCAGGATCCTTTATTTCTTGATAAAGATTAGGACCAAATAGCAAAGTTCCCCACTACTATACCTAAATACAATAATCATTGAGCATTATTTCCAAGCAACACAAGTGGCAACTCTAATACTCTAGAAAGTGCTAGACTAAACCAATCTCTTACTTAACTAATCAGGAGAAACATACAAAATAAGCATTGCCACATCTAAAGTTAGTATTCATTGAGTGACAGCAATATTCTTTACAACTGCTTCCAATACATGAACAAAATACAATTTCAAAGAAGACATTCCTTCTAAATAACGACAAATTGCAACCCTAATATGCTAGAATCTGCTAATGTATGTTTATTCCCTGCTTAGCTGTTAAATAAATTAAATAAATTCCGCTCTCCAAAAATTGTTTGCTGGTTATAATTACTCGCATACTTTTGCACATGATGATGGCGTTTAAAATTGTTTTAAACATTTCACGACTACGTCTGAACATTGTGTGTGTGTGTGTGTTGTCCATATGTAAGTGGTCATCCCCATGTGTACATCCATTCGATGTAGAAATAAATATTTTTGGGAATTAACAGATGTCAAGCAAAATCAATTAATTATAATCGTTTTGTTTTATTATTTAATTTTACAACAACATACATATGCATACACATACATATACGTATACATACATACATACATACATATGTACATATGGAATATAGAAAAACAAATTTTCTCAATCTATTTAAAATGAAATAAAGTCTAAAATTGGGGGGTGTATTCTTAAGATAACACACGCTATTTGGCTCATTAATAACAAAACAGTGTGTGTTCAATGTTCATTATTATTCAAACCGGTTTGTATGAGTAATATTCGTATTGGGTTGTATAAAAAGTAACGATTTTTCAGTACTAGTTCATGTCGATAATGAATATAAAATTAATGGAAATTAAATTATTAGAAGAGATCCCAAAAATATCTGGGAATGTATATGATCTCTATGACATCATGCAAATTGGTCGTTGGTACATGACAGTTGCCCTGAGGATGAACCTGGGCAAGACAACAATAGTACCATTTACAAGAGCACAAAAACTTTTTAAATGCAAAAATAGTTGATACATGAATAGTCGTACATGATTTCTGGCAATAATATCACAGAAAATTGAGTTGAAATATCTAATGATAACGCTGGATAGTAAATTCACATGGAGGGCACCTCAAGGAATGGCATTAATCGTGTGCAGATAGCTTATAATGCAAGCCTGTGGATACCACCCAGGCAAACGATGAATACCATGGTGGTTAGACCAATAGGCGCTATTGATTCTCTGGCAACATATGGCAGTGGAAATCAATGCTTTGGAAACAGTGATTAGATTGTTGGGAGGCAAGTCTAACATGGAACTCATTGGGGGATTTTGGTGCCTAAAAAGGCGATTGGCTGACAGCTCGCTCATTAAAAGTCACCTGGATAGAACAAATAAACTCTATAATTTTAGAAAGTGCTTCGCAACGAGACTTGAGGAATCTGGAAACCTCATAGAAAAGAGAAGGACTAGTTGTTGACATATAGATGGCCCTAGAACGGAGCTTCGAACAGAAGCAAGAGTTTCTTTTTGCGAGAATGAAATATTCCAAGTTAATGTGGAACCTTGCGGGTGTCTGCCAAGTGCAAGTCTATGACATCGAATGATGTGTTTAATTCAATTTGGACAGGAGGTTTAAAAGACAATACATACACATACTCTCTGATAGCCTTGAGGTTAAAAAGTGGACTTTTGAAAGGACACTGTAGAGAATGGGGTTTCGAATTTAGAGAGAGAATGGAGAATCGCAGCACCTTTTTTGGAACTTGTGAAGCATTCCTGCTTCCCAAAAAGAAATAGAGGGATGCATATCATCAACTTGGTAAGGGCAATCGTCTTAAAGGAGAGCCTGTAAAGTTGGTGGTCAGTACAATAGATCGTATTGTCGCATGACACTAATAAATGCTTCAAATACAGCGGAAAACGAAACTGTACGAAGCCATATGGGAAGGCATATTTACTTTTGAATTGAAAATTGTTTCAAAAGCTTCAAAAATTAAGTTCGTAATATAGTAGGTAGTATGTTGGGTTATTAGACCTGAGGATGTGGTTCAAACTCCAGTTTCAACATCTCAGATTAAACGACAAATGAAATACATTTTTGCGGAAAGTACCTCTCAGCAGTGTTCGGACAAAAACTCTGAGAATAAATAAAATTTCTATGAAAGACATGGGTGCTGTGAGAAGCTAGGTTGTGGTCCTGACTAAAGGGTTGTAGTAACCAATTCAGTAAGTATAAAGTAAGTTAAGTATGTATGTAAGTTTATGCAAAATTTTACCGAGTTTTGTTTATCAAATCATGAATGAAAATCAAATCTCTAGATAAGTAGAAGAAGAGACTTGATAAACGTTAATGTATGGTAGACAAAATAATAATACTTTTTAAAATTTCAAGAAAAGTAACGGAAATATCAATACAGGGTGATGCAAATGAAGAATATGTGTTAGGAATTACATGGACGTACTGTTTACAGCAAACTTTTAGGTGTAATGCAGAAAAATCGTTCGTTTTGTTTAAGGAAAGTCCATAAGATTTACCATAAAGGACCATAACTTGTTCTTATATTATGTAATAATTTTTTAAACCAAAAATTAAACAATCAGGCTATAATTTCTCTAAGACATTCAATTTAGTGTTGAAAATTTTTTTAAAAAAATTTACGTCTCTGTTTCAGTTTGTCTGTAATTCCTTTGTTAATTTTGTTCAAACTCAAGATGTTTCTGAATATGAATCCTTGTTCTCCAGAGTTTATTTCTATGATTTTACAAATTATCAATTGTCATTTGATTTCTTTTTCTTTGAATAAAAAGCAGAATAAAATGGTTAGAAAATAAAATAAAAAAAAAAGGAAACAGATTGGCAAAGTTTTTGGCACTTTTGTCAGAAAGTTTATACAAGTGTATGGTTGGTACAGTATAAACGGAAAAACTTTATTTTTTTTTTGGCTTTTTGCAACGTTTTGTATGATATTCTTTATTCAGTGTTGCTATTTGTTGTTGCTATTTGTTGTTGTTATAAAACTTTGAACTTCTTAATTGTGTATTGAATTGATGGTTTAATAACTGAAATTTAATTTGTGCTCTAAAAACTTTACCTCAATATTCAGAATATTTTGTTTTTGTTGCTGCTTTTTCTTTGCTGTCATATTATTTTCTTTTTCTTTTTTTTTATTATCCTTAGAACAGAACAGTTTCCTTTCATAGAACAGATTTTGTAAGTTTGGCAAAGGCAACAAAGGAAAGAAAAGTTTACGTACAGTTTTCTGCTCTTTTTTGTTGATTGGCATTGGCACAACAGAGCATCAAAATGTGCTTTCGGGAGTTGGAGTTGGAGTTAGAGTTGGAGTTGGAAGTAGGAAATCATATGGTTGTTAAAAAATTTATTTGACAAAAAGATTAAATAAAGCAATGACATCAATTAAAAACTTTATTAAATACAACCTTTTTTGGAAATAAAGTTCCATCATATTTTTTCCTTCTTTTTTTCTGTTTCTTTTGCTAAAGTCTTATTTATTCTTGTTTCTTTTTGTATTTAAAAATGTGCTGCAATTCGTTACAATTTGTTAAAAATTTGAAAACCAAAAAATATTTCAATACTGTAAGATTTTTTCGTGCACTCTCCTTAAGTGATAAAAGTTGAGTAGTGAAGATTGTTAGAATTTTTTCCTTAGTGTACAGTTTCTTTTGATGCTCACTGTATAAGGTTTGCTTTGCAATGATTTTGAATTTATCAAGAATGTTTGTCTCATTCTAAAAAGCGTCTCTGCAACTGCTACACATATATACAACATAATAGGCCGTTACAACCCTTCAGTCAGGATTACGGCCTAGCTTCTCACACTAATTATGTTGTGTGTGTTAATTTTAACACATGACATGAGTGTCGGGATCTGCAGTTTTTTAGGGAACTTTTCACGGCAATTTTATTTACTCTCACAGTTTTTACCAGAAATCTGCTGAGAGGAAATCGCCGAAGAAATATTTTGTTTTTTATACTTCGTTTTTGATGTCTGACAGGGGCTTGGAACCCTGACCTTTCGTATAATAAGTCAACAGACTACCTACTAGAGTACGATAAATGCTACAACAAAGTTTGAAATGCATGCAGCATCCCCCCTCATGTATAACAATAGTTCAGTGATCCGTGATCCGTGTAAGCCCCCATAACTTTGAAAGAATCTAGATGTAGAATCTTTAGATGTTCAGTTTTCTTCAGATGTTCGATCATTCCAATTACTTAAACAACTTAAAATAAAATAATAAGAGCACGAACTACACTCAGTTTGTGTGCTTCTACAAACGATTTACAGACTTTTCCCTTAACGCTTGTTATAGGACAGCAGATGTTAGAATAGGAGACGAAAGATTCCCTCATAGCAACTTCAACAATTCGAGACTCAGTTTAATCGAAAGATACATGAATTACTGATAAACTTGATCTCCTTTTTACACTGGAGAACTAATATTAGATTGCTGTGGTCCATGTTGCAGTTTGACGAAAGTTTTTATTCCAAAGAATCCTAATCCCTTAGCATTTTATGGTAGATACTAGCAGAGTCGCAAACACGCTTAAAAAATGCCAGAATTGTTCACAAACCGCTAGAGTCTAGAAGTTAGTGTATTGTGAGAGCCGGTGGGTCAGACATCTCGAACAAACCGCTACTCATTGATTAAATTAATATGAGTGGTGTGAGAAGCTAGATTGTAATCCTGAGTAAATTGTGACGATCTAAAGTATGTTCTAAAATTAGCACATTGGAAGAAAATATCAACTCCCACCCGGATTTTATCTTGAATTTGGACTCAAAACATTCCTGCCTGGGAGAAGGGCTTGTTGAATGATTGGATCAATTTCTTCAGAAACGGAGTAAAACTACTGAGAGTTTTTTTTCAGAAGCATAATACTCAAAGCGTAATTGCTTTCTCCAAAAGCAAGCCATCACCCTAGTGATTAATTCGCTTTGCTGGAAATTATCGTGCCTGATGACAGATCATGGCTACTCGCTAATAACACAGAAAGCCAAACGTCTTAAGCAAGCACTAAAAATGTAGCACTGTGATACAGACGATTGACTTTGGGTGCCTTAAGTATATACCCGTGTTTTATTATCATGCAGTAAGCCGTTTCGAGCAAACCAGGCCACAAAATACATTCCTTTTAGGTTTACGTTAATAATACATTATGATCTAAAATGGAAAGTCGTGCATAGTCGATGCATTAAAGCATATTTTTTTTTCATCGTCAAGAGTTACTAAGCATAGTGGCCAGTAATAATCTTGAAGAGTTATGAAATACCTTACTTTTGAAAATTTATGTCAGGAGAACAAAACGTTTATGTTTCTAGGAAACTAAACTAATCATAAAACTTTTTTTCTTTTGAAATGATTATTCTTTAAAGATCTTAATTTTTTTTTTGTATTTTTTAAATAAAAACATCTTTTTTTTTATTTGAAAAAGGTATTCAATTTCGATTTTATTATCATTTAATAGGAAAGCGTTTAAATTTGAAGACTTCTGGTTTCTGTGTGTGTGTGTGTGTGTGTGTTGTTTGTATTGTTTTGTGTTTAGAGAAAATGACCTTTTCATTTGAAGGATATTAAATTCTCATCAAATAACAACACGTATTTGATATTCTTGATTATATTTTGCAGTCTTTTTTTTCTCTCTCTCTCTCTCTTTCTCCATCCATTTTTATTTTTGTGTTGTATTTACGAGCAACGTTTTTTTGTTTTTGTTTTTGTTTTTTTGTTTTAACGATGGTCATACTCATGCTGTTGTTATTACTGCTGGTTGCTGCTTCTACGAAAACCCGTTGCTGCTGTTCCTGTTGCTAGTGCTGTTGCTAGTGCTGTTGGTGCTGTTGCTGTTGCTGTATTCTGATGATATTAGATTTGCTTTTGTAAAATATCATTACTAAGCAATAATTTTAACGCTGGAAAGTTTTTTCTTCTTATTCCGAAGCTTATAATAAAGCGGAACCAACTATTCATGGAGTTGAAGGTTAATGATGCTTGTGCGTCTTGTAAGAGATTCAAGATCTTGGACACATTGTCCGAAATAAAAAGATTTTTGAATTTTAAATTCTAAACCGATTAACCTCCTCTTCCAATAAAACAATTTACATAGGAAGCTTCATCACTGCAAGGAGAAGCTAACTTAAACACCGAATCACATAGAAAAATCAGGCGACTTCGGGATTTAAGAAAAGCCAGGCTCAAGGAAGTCATCATAGTGTAGTAGGTGGTATATTGATTTTTAACTTCAGGCCAGGGTTCAAACCTCAGGTCAGATATGAAAATGTGAAAAAATATTTCTTAGGACACTTCCTGTCAGCAAATTTCTGGCAAAAAATTTGAGAGCGAAATAAAATTGTCTTGAAAAGTTTCTCAAAAATCTGTCGTTCGCAGTCGACTTTAAACTGTAGGTCTCGCCACTCATCTATAAAATTAATAAACACAACATAAGTGAAGATAAGAAGATAGGTCGTTATCATAACTGAAGGGCTGTAATGCCCAATTACAGGACTCCGTATAGGACTCCGTAAGTAAACCACCAAAACCAATACAACAACCATATACGTTTTTATTTGGATATAATGCCGGAACCAGCTTTTGGAGTCTCCAGTCATGTATAAAATTGACACTCACAACCTAAGTGGTGTGAGAAGCTCGATAGTTATCTTATATGTTGGACACCATGAGCAAAGTTTCTCACCACAAAACCCAATACAACAACCAGATACGTATTTACATGCGGATAATGCCTGAAACATAGCGCCAATGAATTTAGTGGGGTGGGAAAAGTGTGCACATTGTTTAGTTGGTCGCATTATCCACGTAACGATTTGATTAAGCCAGAGTGTTTGTGAATGTTTTCGAAAATGTTAGAAAAGGCACGAAGTGCTGAGGAAGCAAACCATGAAATTAAAATGTGATGAAAAACTCATTGTGGCATTAATAGAACGAGTAAAAGTACAAAGCACTTGTTGTACACGGCAAAAACAAAAAAAACACAGAAAAAAACATATTAAACAGGATAAATACATACATACATACATACATACCAAACATACCATACCATATACAGCTACACATACATGTATTTACATACACATTTAAAATTTTATTTGACTTACGCGGAGTATGAAGGCGAGTATGTTCTTCCTTTTATATTTCACTTGTTTTATAGTCAGTCATTGAACGAAAGAAAAAAAATCGTGAACAACAACAACAACAACAACAACAAAGAGAAATTTTATATGAAACGAAATCACCTTTTTTTTTCTCTGGAAAGATTCACTCACTGTTTTCAGCAGAGAAATCGTTTATTATACCAGCAACAATCAAGCAAACCTTTGCCTTAAGTAGCCCAGCCAGTAACGGTGTTTCCGTTGTCTTATGATTACATTTCTTGACTCATGGTTGTTGTTCTTCGATTTGTATGGAGTACTAAGCCTGCAACAGATTTTTGTGTTCTTTTTGTTGTTATCGTTGTGAATAATTTTTAACAACTTTCTTACAACTTTTTTGCAGGACTTTCATCCTCATGTATTGCTTTTCCTTTTTTTGTTTCCTTGTTTTGTTGTTGTTGTTTTCTTTCGTTTTATTTCTAATAGGTTGCATTCATATTGCAAAAAACTTCATTTCGTTTCGTTTATTTTCATTTCCTGTTTGATTTTGTATCTGAATTTTTTGGCAGTAACGCCAAATAGGCTGTTATTGTTATACTACCACACGACACTTTAAGGCAAAAGATCATCTTGCTGTTCTGTTCATATGCATGCAGCATACAACCATACAAAGATTTTTGGTCTTCAGTGTACGTACACCTTCTTTAAAGTGATGCTAAAAGTAACATTGTTTCCTTAAAGCTGAAGATGCAAAGGAAAACACCCTACAAGATGTATTAAAAATTGGAATTCATATATGGAGACGCTTAAGATACGTTTGAACCTATGCTGTTGTTTCAGATTTTGAAACTGTGCAAGGATTTTGTTACTGGAATGGCTAATATTGCCACCCTTTAAACATAATTGCGGTCTAACTTCTCCCACCAATTATGTTGCAAGCCTTTATTTTATCCATGAGTGGCTAGACTTTTAACTTTAACTGACAACGACAGATTTAAGAAGGTTTTTTGCCAATTTTTTTTTTAATCTCAGAATTTTTGTCTCTAGACAACAAAAGGCTGGCGCCATAAGAATTACAGCGTTTAGCTGTTCACAATACAGTACAGGATGCTGTCTAGGCTGACACCTAGTCAGCCTTTTCTTCAGGATATTGCCTTTGTTGCTGAACATGTTACAAAGGACATCGACGTATCAACCAAATGCCATGCCATATAATTAGAGATCAATCAGTCAATATTTACAGAGAATTTTGATGGAAGATGTGAAGATATTCGTTTAAAAAAGTATAGACAAGGCATTAAATGCTTATGTTTCTGAAAAAATTTGTCGTTTGAAGTCGACATTAAGCTGTATGCCCCGCTAGTCATGTATAAAATTAATACACACAAGATAAGTGGTGTGAAAGGGACTTAATGACTAATTATGTATGTATGTATGTATGTATATATTAAATGCTTGTAATTTATTACCTTGCTAATGTAACCTACGCTGAAAGCATCTTGAATTCCAACCTCGCGGAAAACGCCGTTTGTTCAAGAGAGACGAGGAGGATTATTACAACTTTGTGGATACGTGAGTACGCAGAACTATCACGTCTGAGGTTTTAAAGTTCTGTGTATAAAACACCAAGATTTATAATACCTGCTTAAAATTACTATGAAGTATAATATTTATATTGGATGACGTCATTTGCCCTAATGTTTTTCGTAAATCAAAACAACAAGTACTGTAGAGCTTTTCTCAATGTTTTTGTTGTAGTAAAACTGCATAAATTGGACCTCCAGGACTTGTGATTTCATTGGCATATTGCACGAACTGAAATCTAAGTTCTTAAGACTCGGACTTTGTTTTACTTTCCTATATTTGTTAGAAAAATTGCTCGATTTTAAACGTTCTGGACATCTTTTCAATGTTTACTCGTTCATGTACACAATTCTAGCCGATTAAACGTAGGGCATACGAAGACACTTCTGCAGTATTCAAACTGTCATATTTTTCGGCATAGTTTTGGCACAAATTCAAAACAATTTCACGATACACACATACACACATAGTGTTTACCAAGTGCAACCAACGTTGGTAGTCATCATCATTGCCGTCGTCATCAACGTTTTATTAAAATTTATAAAATTTATTACGAAATTGAACTTCTTTTATCTTCTTGCCATTGTTCTGTTCTCTTCTATTCTGTTCTGTTTGGCTTTCCTTGTGACATGTTCAATTGAATTAAATTGTGTTTCCTTTTGTGTTTTTTTTTTTTTATTATTTTTTATACGATTTTGTGGCATTTTATTTTATTTTCTTTTGTCCTTTTTTTTTTGTCTTTCCATTTTGGCATTGAGGTGTTTGATTTTCCTATATCCTGCTGTGTATGTGAACTCAATTCACTCATACATTCTCATTCATTGAATTTTTGTTTTAGTATTTAATGCTGCAGTCTTCTTATTATTATTTTGTATCCGTTGGTGTGCGGCATAGAAATTCATTCGTGACACATTATTGTGTGTGTGTGTGAGAGAGAGAGAGAGAGAGAACTAACGAAAAATCCCTTGAAGCAATAGATCACAGGAGATAATATTTGATTTAATTATGCTTGTATTTGTTAAGATTTCGTGGCTTTTTTTTATTTGTTTTTGGAATTAATTCAATTGAGCTCAAATGAAATTTGTTATAATTGAGTTGACACACTGACTGCAAAGATATCTTCTGCTGCATGACTTTGGTTTTGGTGGCCATTTTGCCTAAAGTTTGTTAAGCAATGGTACAAGAATTTAATGATTGTTAGGGAGAGAGAAAGAGAGAGAGAGAGCATGAATGAAAGAATTTGGAAAAACAAATTCATTTGTTAAGAAGGTTAAGGAATTTTTGCAAAATTAAATTATTTTGAAAAAATATGCGGAAAATACGAAGAAAAATTAATAAAATTGGCCGCAGGACAGCCATACATATGCATGTACAGTGAGCGACAAGACTGATTCGAACTTTCTTTATTCTTCACCAAAGGAGGAGTGTTGCTATGCTTTAAAAAAGTGAATAAAAATTCTTTTTGTATTGCAAATTAAATTCCATTAACTATACAAACCAAACCAGAAAGAATAATAAAAAATAAAGCCAAATGAAACACAAACACAATCAAAACGACAGTCGGCAACTTTTTCCTTTGTTAAGTCGAAAAAATAGAAAGAAAATAGAAATAGAAAACGAAAGAGTGACAGAGAGAGAGAGAGAGAAAGAAAAAAAAGAAGGAATTATTATTAACAACTAGACTTTTGATGATGATTTTTAATCCATTTAATCTTTTAATCCAGTCGAGTGAATTTTCACTTGATTATGGTAAAACCACACACATGTATGGTCGGGCGATAGTCAGCAGCAGTACAGCAGTAGCAAAAGGAAACCAACTTGGTTAGCAAATCAGTGGAGAGTAAATGTTATAAAAGGAATATGAATAATAAAACAAAAAAAAAAAAAAAAAGAGAACCATTAAAGAAAGGAAACTAAAACAAATCCAATACAACAGAATGCCTTCAAATCCACTACAATACAACACAGCATAGCCATCCATGTAAGACACAAAAAAAAAAGGGACAAGGCCGCTATGATTTTGAGGAAATTTTTGCTTTTATTTTTTTGCCTAGTCTTTCTTTGCATTTGAGAGACATCAAATAGACATCGTATGTAGTGGGCTTAATAGACCATGTATTGTAAGCGTTTAGGCAGACAAACATAAAAGACAGACACAATATTTGTGTTTTACTACACATACATACACATATACTGGTGTTGTTGTTGTTGTTATCTTTTTTTATTAAAGGACTAAATACAGAAATCTAAACTTAGCTATGCTTCGATGCTAAAAAGACAGCCTCTAAGCATTAACTCTGTTGTTAAAAACGTTGCTGTTGCCCTATGTAAATATTAAAGGATCCTTTGTGTGAACGATTTTTAATTAAAAAATATTCTTTTTATTTATTAGCATACGATTTGTGGTAAATGCTATGAAAAGTATTTGAAAGGCAAGATAATTATTTGAAAATTTCAAAAAGTATCGCTTCAAATTTAAGCGTAAATAGTTGAAAATTAATGCTGGTTTATGATAAAAGCAAATCACTTAGAAATTCTATGACTATTTAGGATTTCAACAAAGCTTTTCACACCACCCATGTTGTATGTCAGACGACTGGTGAGAGAAAAATACACAAAAAAAAAATTTGTTTTCATATTTCATTGTATTCGAGATGTCTAAGCTGGCTTTCGTTTAAGATACCAAGACACTACTTACTAGACTACGGAGATTTCATAGAGGACAATAGTGTATGTACATTAAGGGTTCTGATGATAGCCATTCATTGGTACTGACGTATGATAATGCAGTCTATGGTAGTCTTGTCATAACGTTGCATCTTTGTAAGTGTAATCGTTAGCAGAAGCATTGTTTCCAACCCTGTCTAGAGCACCGTGTGGCGTGCCATCATGGCAATACTCATGTTAAGCCCCGAACTAATGTCTCTATCTACTAATAGCCTTTCGTATAGGCAGTCTAAAAACTGCAGTGTGCTTAATTCATAACTTCTAAGTACAGACGTAATCAAATCTTCTACGTCGAACAAAACGAACGAGGAACTCACAACTTTTGAATTGTTAACGAACATAGATGTTCCAATTTCGTCAGTTCGCCTAGTTATCTTTTTCTCGCGGTGCATAAGGAAACTCAGTTTCGTAGGCAGCATGAGACAGACTTTGCTGTACCGAACTATAAGACAACTTTTTGATTTTTGTTCTTGAATCGCATGGCCATCTATCGTATTATAGTAGCTACCACAGTGCCAAATTGGAAAACATGACGATAGTGATGTGCCATTAATTAGCTTGTATGATTTCTACAGGGGATTTGGGTCCGACATCAGTACCAAGATCTGACCAAAACTGCTTCTTAATCTATAATTTTCTACCACACTTGACTGAACTCTCTAAAATTAAGATTACCACCCCTACTAAGATTACTACCTACTAGTCACCGTAGTCTAGTAACTAGTGCGTTAGCTTATTAGATGTAAGGCCACATTTCAAACCACAGCGCAGACATATCCAATGAAACGAAATACGAAAATATATTCCTCTTGGAGACTTCCTCCCGGCAGTTTTCTGGCGAAAACTCTAAGCGTAGAGTAAAATTGCCATGAAAAAATTCTCAAAAATCTAACATTCGAAATGAACTTTAAACTGTAGGTCCCACATTATAAGTAGTGTGAGGAACTAGGTCGTAATCCTGACTGACGGGTTGTAATGACCAATTGTGTGTGTATGTACAATAGCGGTATTTGTTTGAAAGAGAGAGAAGTGATCTCGATTGGGTCTGTTAAATCCTTGGATTGGATTAATGGTTCTAATTTCGGGCCTTAAGGGCATCCTACTTTTCAGACAAGGTCCTCGATTTTACCTAACTTTACCTAAACAAAGAGAAAATCTGCTGCAGAATCCGCAAGTCAATAGAAAACGTGGTCAACAAAAGAGAGAAAACTAGGAAAAGCCTTGGCAAGAGATTAAAGATGATTGAGAAGATGGAATAAGCAAATCTATGCTTCTACAATCAAGGCAAGATTCTGGCCTGAATTTTTAAACTTTTTTGATAATTATTTCCGAGTATAGTTTGTAGTTTTTTTGGTTTTAAATTTAAATACACACACATACATATGAATTTCGTTTTTCTGATATAATATCCATGCGGTAAAAAAAAACATAAGCCTTCATAAAAAAAACCATTTTTCCTGCCGAAATGAACAACACAAACGTAAATTGAAGTCAATGCCAAGCGATAGATACCAAAACAATTTTTTTTCCATAGTCCTGCATACAATTTTTTATATGAAAAATGTTAAATTTTTTGTTTTTATTTTTAAATTCTCCTGAAAGAAAATATTTCTATAAATGGTTGAACAATTTTTGATTATCTTCTGTCTGGTGGTCAGCGGATGAAGTTTTCCATGCATTGGTGTTAAAGTCTACAAATACGTATAAAAGAGTGAGAGAGAAACAAAAAAAGTCAGAAATATTATGAATTTTCTCTGAAAAATAAAATATTTTTCATGTGAATTGGATATTCCTAGAAATCTAGCACTCAAACGTATATTCAGGCATGATGAAAGTCGGATAAAATATTTTTAAAATTTTATTTTAAAAATTAAAAAAAAAGAGGATGAAAGTGATCACGGATCGATTAAATGGGAGAGGAAAATTTAAAAAAATTTCTTGCTTAGTATGGATAGCGCAACATGGTCAGTCTATGCCATACTCCTATTATACAAATCAACAATTTGTAACCAAATAAGAGATCTGTTCTGGCTCTTAAATTTAGCGTTTTCCACATTTACATAATTGGTCAGACAAAATGTCGACCTAGCTTCTCACACCACTCATATTCTATGTGTTAATTTTATACATGAGTGGCGGAACCTACAGTTTAAAGACGCTTTTGAACGACAGATTTTTGAGAAATTTTTCATGGCAATTTAATAAACTACTCACAGAGTTTTTGCCAGAAATCTACTGAGAGGAAGTCGTCGTATTTTTTAATGTTTTCCTTTAGATGTCTGACCTATGATTTCAATCCTGGCCTTACGCCGGTTAATAAGCCAACATAATACCTACTTTACTACTGCAACTTCAGACAAATTCAACGAAATTTTTTATTCGTTTGAAGGCCTAAGTGATGCCTTAATTTGTGGGAAAAAAATATCGTTCAAATGTCTGTCACAGCTTCTCTGGATGGAGCTCTTCCTACATGTCCAACTTTGCATGATTCGGCCATATAAACCAGGTTTAATACGACCGATGTCATGGGTTATGTTGTCTACCAAGACCGCTGTGTGTTGTGGATTAATTTTAAACACTTAGTGACGTAAGAAAACCCCACAACAAAAAATCTAGTATCTAGTTCACATCGTTTCCATGTGAGATGAGCATGCCCACACATCGCTCATGTAAAATATTCAATGTGGCATGAGCAATGTGGCACATGAAGGCGTACTATTGAAACTAATTTTCGCTGGCATTCTACCATTCAATGCAGGCAAAAGGAAGTAAGTAATCATCGACTACAGAGAACGGCAATAGCAGTGATGACCTGGACCACCACATACATAACATTATTGGCCATTACAACACTTCAGTCAGGATTCCGGCCTAGCTTCTCATACCACTTATGTTGTGTGTGTTAATTTTATACATGAGTGGCAGGACCTACAGTCCCGAACGACAGATTTTTGAGAAACTTTTCATGGCAATTTTATTTACTCTCAGAGTTTTTGCAAGAAATCTGCTGAGAGGAAGCCGCCGAAGAAATATTTTATAAAATTTCGGGGATTCGAAACCTGGCCTTTCGTCTAATAAGCAACACACTACCTACTAGACTAATGCCGATTACCTGGACCGCCTCCAGACCAAAAAACACACGAAACAGTCACTTTTCAAGATGCATTAGATACTCTTGGATTTCATGTGTACTTGTATCGTCCCAAAACCTATATTCTGTTTCTTCTCTTACCATGGCACATACATAAATAATTGATCATTACAACCCTTTAGTCAGGATTACAACCTAGCTTTGCACACCACTTATGTTGTGTATAAATTAATTTTATACAAAAATGGCGGGACCTACAGTTTAAAGTCGACTCCGAACGATAAATGTTGTTTGAAAAGTCATCTCATGACAATTTTTTTTTTATTTTTTTACAAATTAAACCGCAAATAGACCTCTTCCGTCAAAATAATTTATCGATGCAATTTAAAGTCAGTTGCCAACTGCTTCAGAGCTCATTAAGTCAACTCAAGTCATTATCTGTGATCGTCCATGGCGATTTAGCAAAATAGACTGAATAAACGTCAATTAATTTGACAGATATAGTTCGAACAAGATGGCCGTTATTAACTGTTAAAGTTTGGAACTGGAACTCTGTTAAAAAACTTGATAGTTTAAAAAAAAAATTCCTTATCTGGCTATAAAGATTGGAGGAAGAAACCTTCAAATTATATTGTAACATAATGATTTTGACCTCTACTAAGCGGACACATGTCTTTCGAATTGAAGTTTCCTTTGGAAAAACCCATTTTCCTCCTGGTTAACTATCCCCTACTAATGCGATGTCAAATATTCTACTGGATTATCTGTATATTCCCACCCAGTCTCGTTTCTAGTTTGCAATTTAATTGAATTTATTTATGTTGCCGTATAGTTTGACAGCATGTTGTATTCATGGACATGTCATAGGCTTAAGGGTCTACTTTATGCTCGTATGTGTGTGTTTATATTACATTGGATTACTTACACATTTCAATTTATGCCAGTGAATGGGCCTCAGTATCAGTGCCAGTTGTAATACCACTGCCAATAATGTTTTTTTTTTTTTTTGTTGGCATCAACAATCACCATCACCACCACCACCACCACCACCACCACCACAACCTCTTTGACCCACTAGACTCCACTACTGATGTAATTTATTTATTATTGTTTTTGTTTTTGTTTTTGTTTTTGTTGTAGTCATAGTAGTTGTCAGTTAGAAATCCTTTTAAAAGCAAAATATTCTTGTTTTTTGTTGTTGTTGTTGTTGTTGTTTTTGTTTCCTTCTTACATGTAGTTTTTCTCTTCATTACAAATCATCATCGATGACAATGATGATGGTACTGCTGCTGCTGCTGCTGCCACTGTGTTCTTCGCCTGATGAGGATCATAATAATGATAATGATGACGATGATGATAATAACGTACCACAATGGTTATGTATTTTTATGATTTTCTTTTTTTTTTTTTTCTTTATTTTTTCTGCTTAGTTTTGTTGTTGTTTTTTTCATTTACTTTAGTGGATATGAATAGTTTTTCTTTCTTTCTGTTTTTTCTGTTTTTTTTTGCTTTTCAATAAACAAAACACATCCATTTATTAATGAAAAATTTCTTTCTTTTGTTAAAACATTGAAAAGGTTGAATGGTTTTTTCATTTAGATTTTCTCTGCTTCCCTTTTTGTTGTTGTTTTTTCTTTTTCTATTTTATTCGCTTTAGTGGTGTTTTTATCATTATGATGACATGTCATAATGTTTTCAACGATAAAAAATAGTTTTTCTTCTTCCATTGCATTTAAACCCAATGATGAATTTAAGGTCGAAATGTACGGAGAAAATTCAATGTGGATCTTATGCAATAAGTTTACCTACAAATTAATGTTTCTACTTCGGATTATCGTCTATGTATGGAATTTTTTTTAAATATTTTTCTAAAAGTAATAAAAATTTAAGGCCAAGACTAACATGTAACTACTACTGCCACAGGAGAGCAGCTGCAAGTATGCCAGTATTCGGTGAATAGAGTGTATACAGCGATCTACGTAGCTGTAGAAATAGTCTAATACGCTTAGACATCATTATCGACAATTTTAAACACCATTTTATTCAGGAAAGCAATAAAAAAAAGATACGATATTGCACAGAAGGTGTAAAACGGCAAGCTATATATCATGTCAACAGACCATAAAAAATTACAAAAACAAATGTAAACTTACCAATGTGGCTTCTACGTACACCTCTGGATGTACCAGAGACAATACCCCATTTTGTTGAGAGCTTTACTGCCGTGTCTTACAGAAAATCTGATTATAGATACAACGGCTATCAAGAGAACTGCCAGACAGCGTTGAGATCTACAGCCATTTTAAATTAACATTGTCCTAAGCAGCTCGTCATCTTAGATGAGGATTTAGCTAGGAACTCCATAATTGAAAAAATTAGGCTTCGGAAAGGTAAGGAAATATGTTACGACATAGTTAAAGCTACGTGGATTTCCATTAAAGCCTGCAATGTTAATAGAAAAAATTATTTTATGTTCATACTGATATATGGCCATGCAAAATGTATCGCTCTATTGGAAATATCAGTACTCCGCAATCATTTTTTTCTTTAGAGAATGTTTAAATAAAACGTTCTGTTGTATTACCCATCAATTTCTTTTAAAAGTCGAAGTTCTTCAGCAGAAAAGGCTCTCATCTTCAGAAACCTTTCAAGGATATCACAAAAACTGCCTTTGCATGATGGTTTCATGTTGGAATAAGAATATCTAAAGAAGATATGGTACACATAGCGGCTTAAGGCCCATTGTGATACCCTCGTCATCCTTTTGTTATCCGCTAGTACTGAAATCTTTGGGGCTTTCGATGAAGCTATTTAGACTGCCAACGACAATTTGTGACAGTTTTTCCAAGGTACATTTTTACCCTACAACTTAAAGGCAGAGTAGATGAAGTAAAAGTAAAGTTTTCTTCCTCATCTCTGCAGTTCTGCGGAAATCTATTGTAAGGTGTCCAAGACCAATACGCCTCTCATGCATGCCCATACTGCAATGCCATGCAATAACCTCGACAACCATACTAAACGTGGTTCTTTGGAGATTAATTGTACGACATTCATCCAGCTTTGACCAGATTTTTTATGCCGTTCTGACTTTATCCGAAGTTGATTACATATTGTTGATGCAATCAATGACTAGTTTGTAGAAAAATAAGATTGCAATTTTTATAAGAATTCGATTATTAGCTTTGGTTTGATTGAAGAGTATGTCAGATTATGTTGACATTTCTGTTCAGCAAGCTTTGGCAAATCATCATCAATCATTTCACACAGGATCAAAGCCTGTAGATTGTGGTTGTAAGGTTCACAGAGCACTTTGTATACTTTAGGATCAACATAACCGTGTAGTCAGTGATCGTTTCATCGGTTTATTAAAACTGCTGAATATTTTGAGAGTGATTGAGAACAGTAGAATGTCATCAATTCATCATTTAAGAAATTTTTAAGCTGAACTTGGCGGTCTTTGCAATCTATTCACTACTTTTGAATAGCTGATACGATTATAAGCGTGTATAAAGCTGGAACAAAATGTTTGTTCCGAAACAATTTTTTATATGAATTTTGACGTTTCTCTTTTTGAGAGCGAGAGGCGTGAGTTGTTCGGAGCAAATTCAGCTTGACTTGTTTAATTTTAATTTTTGTTCCGAAACAATTGAACAGTGCTGCCAACATACTTAAATTTTATAAGAAAATTTGATAGAAAATTGATGAAAATAGGAAAACTAATACGTCGTTTACAAACATATTTCATATGGGGTAACCTTGTTTTGCCAGAATAATTTTTCGAAGTGGTTGAAGCGTTTCAGAACAAACTCTCAAAAAACTAAAATTGTTTCGGAATAAACATTTTGTTCTGAAACCATGGGTGAGTCAAGCTTAAGTGTCTGCGAGGACAGTTTAAATTTTTTTTCAATTGAAAAACACTTCGTTCAAAGGAATTACGGATGCCATACAACAATTTGAGAACATA
>QOCX01000149.1:112415-137477 GCA_005959815.1 Sarcophaga bullata | reverse complement strand
GCTCTCAGAGTTTTTGCCAGAAATCTGCTGAGAGGAAGTCGCAGAAGAAATATTTTTAAATATTTTCGTTTCGATATCTGACATGAGGTTTGAACCGTGGTCTTACGTCTACTAAGCCAATACACTACTTACTCTACTATGGTGATCTTTATACTTTCTATCCCAATTGCAGCGAGTACATCTTTTGATGGACCACGAGTTTAGCCTTTGGCCCGAAATATTCCTCTCTATCTCTCTCTCTCCCTCTCTCTCTCTCTTTCTCTCGTGTTTTAATATCTATCCTCGACCTATCCATGTACCACAGAATGTTCCCTTTTTAAAAGAATTTGTAGCCACTGCCTACCATACCATACCCGTTTGAGTAGAGCCTTCCAAAATAAATCTTTTTTATTATCAGACGAGTTTAAAGTATCCACCTTTTCCAATGCAATACTTTCGAACCAAAATCGAAACTTTTTCGCTAAATCATTGAACAGCTACAAAGACATCAAAACTTTGTGCAAAAACTTATTATTTTGCCACATTAAGGTCCTTGGTTGGCTCTTCTTATTTTAATTTCATTGTCGTTGGCAATGGTGGCGTATCTTGGGCAGACATATGTACGTCTGGCGATGCGTTTATTTGTCTGGCATATAAATATCTCTCTAAGAATAACCATGAACAGATGGGTGTTTGATGTGTGTGGGTAAGGAAGAACGTTGCTGCTGCTTTGCGGCTGCCCATTTGCGAGGAAAACAACATAAAATTACGCTTTTGTGGTTGCAAGTTGCAACATGAGAACAGAGGCATGATAGTTTGCCGTAGATAATTGGAAATGCTATTACTTTTCTATGCTATTGTTGTTGCATTTGGTCTTCTTAATATTGTTAATGTTGTTGTTGTTGTTGTTGTTGTTGTTGGTGGTGGTGTTGCTGGCAATGCAGTGTTTTTGTTCATAAACCACAATGCAGCTGTTGTCCGCAACCGGATGCATCATCAATCGGCTAATGGTGAATTTGATAGTGCTCTTGCTTGCTCAGTCCCTCTCTCTCTTTCTCTCTTTCTCTCTCTGTCTCTCTCTCTCTTTCTCTCTCTCTCTTTCTCTTTCTCTTTCTCTGTTCTTCCAGTCTATATAGCTCGTAATGCATTATCGGCTGCAAAGTGATTAAAATCACTGTTGCGTAACGTAAAACAAACTTTTAGACGCACTTCTCACACAGACATACATACCTACATACATATGTATGTATGTACATTGCCTAAGCCATCATCATCGATTAAAGAAAGAAATGGTCGAACGTTAATGGAGTTTTTAGGCACTGCTGACTACTTTTCTTTTCCTTTTTTTGGTATTTTGAATGGAAGTGAAATCTTTTTCTGTTCGATTGTATAGTTTGAGCAATTTGGTCTAGAAATTTAAGTAGATTTCATGCTTAAAAGGATAAGAACACATCCATTTAACTGAAGATAATATTGAGATTTCGTAAGGAATTAGGTTGCTAGAGGGAAGAGGATTGAAATTTGTGGAAGGGAATGGAATGAAAGTACTTCAACTAAAAAAATATGCAATTGTAGCCAATATATTAATTATAATGTTCAGTTCACTTTAACAAGATTAATTAAACAAAGACTTCTTTACATTCACTGACATTGTAATCTACATAAATAGCCTCATTTGAACCGAATTGCGTACTGTTCTAATGCATTACAGGCATCCCATTTCAGAGGACACAAACGCATATAGGATATCTTGCTTTAAAATACAATTTAATGTGGTATGTTGGGAAGATTTCAATTATTTATTCCTTCGAACAATAAAAATGGAAGTAACATTGTAATTGAACTCCTAAATAATTTATTCCAACTTTGATGTAGTCAATCTATCAATTAATTACTCTTTGTGGTGGAATTAAAATCTTCTAATTTTAGCTCTCAAGAAAATCAATCGTATTTTTCATTCTATTTAGTTTTACTTTAAGCACTTACAATCACGCGCAATTGGTTATTATGGTCCTTCAGTCAGGATTACAACCCAACTTATGTTGGGTGTGTTAATTTGTATACATGAGTGGCGGGACTTACAGTTTAAAGTCGACTCCGAACGACAGAATTTTTTGAGAAAATTTTCATGACAATTTTATTAACTCGCAGAGTTTTTGCCAGAAATGCTATTTCGTCTTGATGTCTGACCTGGGGTTTGAGTCGTGGCCTCATGTCTATTGAACCAACATCCAACCAACTACCAGGCACGGCAACCTCTTTAAGCGTGTCCGTTTGAATAAAACAGAATGTATGAGAGACATTATTGCAATTTTTTAATCACTTATGCCATTAAGAGTATAATGTAACAGCTTATCTGTGTAGAGCACTTTCAAAAAATCCACTTCGCCATGACACAGACACATAAAGCATGTTGAATTTGACTGAATGACATGGGTTATGTTGGTGTATATATCAATGTATTGGTTGTAGTTGCATGTGAATATGACTCCCCAAGAAAAAACTAAAGTGGTCAAATTTAAGGATCACGTTGGCCACTTTACATCACCTCCATGTGAGATGGCCTTGCCAAATCACTCGCGTAGTAATATTCAATGTGACATCAAAACTCATGTGTCATACAGTCCATAGCGCTATACTGTTGGTACCACATAGTGTCCATATCACCCAGATTATTCAATTCAGACCAAAAGAAGTCAGTAATCATGGACACATAGCACTAACTGCTTAACGCCGAGCTCAAGAAAACTAAGGACCATTGGCACCTTCACACCAAATAATGACTTTTTCCAGATGCATTGATCGTTAGTGGATTCCATGTCTATTATTCGTAGCTGAAAATGATTTTTCAATGAAATTAGGGATCAGTTTCTACCTTCATCGACAATACGTTGCTGTTTTTTGTCGTTTGCCTTTAGTTCGTGGGCCAATTGAATTTGAAACGAAGAAAACTCTTTGAATTCTTGAGTTGAATTCTCCTTCCACAGCAACAATGTTTTCGGCAGGACTTGTGTTTCGCCAATTAGAAGTTTTTGATCTTTCATTTACATAACCAGTTCGACTGAATTGATTATAGTCTCTTTGGACTGTCATTATGCAAGCGTACAATTATGACCCAATGTCCATTTTCATCAAATCATTTTAGTACTACATGTGTTGTTGAATGCTGTATCCGGTGCATGGTGTTTTGACAAAACAGACAGAATAAATGACAACTAATTTAACAGATGTTGCTTCAACAAGATGGCCGTTATCAATCGTGAGCGGCAACTATTTAAGCGTGTCCGTTTGAATAACAGAATGTATGAGAGACATTATTGCAATTTTTTAATCACTTATGCATTAAGAGTATAATGTAACAGCTTATCTGTGTAGAGCACTTTCAAAAAGTCACTTCGCCATGACACAGACACATAAAGCATGTTGAATTTGACTGAATGACATGGGTTATGTTGGTTGTATATATCAATGTATTGTTGTAGTTTATTCGCATGTGAATATGACTCCACAAGAAAAATCTAAAGTGGTCAAATTTAGGATCACGTTGGCCACTTTACATCACCTCCATGTGAGATGAGCCTTGCCAAATCACTCGGCGTAGTAATATTCAATGTGACATCAAAACTCATGTGTCATATCAGTCCATAGCGCTATACTGTTTGGTACCACATAGTGTCCATATCACCCAGATTATTCAATTCAGACCAAAAGAAGTCAGTAATCATGGACACATAGCATAACTGTCTAACGCCGAGCTCAAGAAAACTAAGGACCATTGGCCTTTCACCAAATAATGACTTTTTCCAGATGCATTGTCGTTAGTGGATTCCATGTCTATTATTCGTAGTGGAAATGATTTTTCAATGAAATTAGGGATCAGTTTTCTCCTTCATCGACAATACGTTGCTGTTTTTTGTCGTTTGCCTTTAGTTCGTGGGCCAATTGAATTTGAAACGAAGAAACTCTTTGAATTTTAGGTTGAATTCTCCTTCCACAGAACAATGTTTCGGCAGGACTTGTGTTTCGCCAATGTACAAGTTTTGATCTTTCATTTACATAACCAGTGTACTCGAATTGACTTACCACATTGATAATAGTTCTCTCGGAAGTACCATTATGCAAAGCGTACAATAATTTGTCCAAACCACAATGTCCATTTTCATCAAATCATTTTAGTACTTACATGTGTTGTTGAATGCTGTATCCGTGCATGGTGTTTTTGACAAACAGACAGAATAAATGACAACTAATTTAACAGATGTTGCTTCACAAAGATGGCCGTTATCAACTCGTGATTTCGAAAAATCCTGTTAGGGGCGGCTGACGATATGTTCTGTACGACTTTTCCTAAAAATCCATTGAATGTAAACAATATTCGCTTTATTTAAATTAAATTTTAAATAATTTTGCACTTAAATTTTGATTTTATCAAATAAAATATATGCCCAAATTTTTTCGTGCTCACTCCTTAAGAGATTGGTGTCAGAAAAGCCATGTATTTAAAGCACTTCATACATATCTGCGGATATAAAATGGAAATAATCTCAATCAATATAAAGAAGCACTTCATCTTGCTGCTTCCTAAAGATTCTTACAAACAATCTTTTAAAGTTAACATGCCTGTATAATCATAGACAAATAATCAATTCTTAATTTTTCAATTGAACAATTTGCATAAAGCGGCATTCATTCAATTTATTTTGTGTTAATCAGCCAAAGAGCCTAATTTCACTCTCACTCTCTCTCTCTCTTTCTCTCTCTCTCTCTCTCTCTCTCTTCTCTACCCCTGCTGCACTTAATCATAAAATAATTCAATTGGTAAAGTGTTTGTTATTGTTCTACACGAAGAACTTAAAAGAGAGTTGAAACCACCTTAAATGAATCCTAGGCAAGGAACATAAATTCAATAAAAATAATGGCAAGGAGAGACAGACAGACAGACAGACAGACAGACAGACAGACATACTGTTAAATTCTGTAGCAGATACAAACTGCCAATAATCGCAAACATAAATCTTCTAAGGAATACCAAAGGCAACAATAATAACAACCCAAAAGAAAAGAATGAAAAGGAGCAACTATGGTAAACGGCTGTGGCAGGATACCCAAATACACATACACACACACATATACACACACAAACACACGTAGCATAAGCATTGTGCATACATTCTCATTTTTGCCATTCATCAAATACGCCAGAGACATTTCGTACGTTTAACCAGAAAGTTTTTTTTGTTGCCCGCGTGTGTATTTCCATGTGTGTTTGTGTACGCTTTTAAGTGTTTGAATTGAATGTTTGCTTGTGTGTTAAACGCATATTTTAACTTTATACACAAGCACATAGCAATCTATACAAACATATGTACGTAGAACTATACTCGCATGAATTTAGTCATTCATATTGAATTTTGATTTGAAGCTTTTTCGCAAATGCGTCTGTGAATGTGAATTGAAAATTTGAAAGGCGTGATTTTTCTTTCTTCATTCGTACGTTCGTACGTTTTTCTCCCCCCTGAAGGCCTTGATGTGTTTTCTTATGTATTTCCTTCATGATTTCTTTTCTTCATCTTCTTCTTCCTTATTTATTTATTTCCTTTGCATCCTGTTTGCCATTTAAAAACGTAAAACGGATATAAACGCCTCTGTATTTTCACAAGGAACGTGTAGAATGTAAACTTTAAGAATTAGAATAAACATTCCTATACTCACGCATTATACCCCCTCCCACACTCACACATACACACACACACCCAAACACACATGCTTAAATGCTTATGCATGTATGTATGGATGTATGTATACAAACGCACTCTAATATGTCACGTATTTTCGACATTTGTTTACCTCTTCAATTAAGTTTCTATGTGTGTGTGTGTGTGTGAAAAGGAAACAAAATTTTGTTTAAAAGTATGGCTTGCTGGCAAAACTTTTCCGTAGAAAATTATTTTTAAATTGTGTTAAAAAGAAAATAAACAACAAAAACAACAAAAACAACAAAAAAAAAAACAGAAAAAGATGAAATCAAATAAAATAAGTTACGACACGTCATTCAAATGTTTAAATTATAACGTCATTTCACACAAATTTTCTACGCCTTTGTCGCAAACAATTGCGTTGTGTTCTCATGTCTCCATAAGTAAATGCAAATTAAAGTTGGAATTAAGCTACGCTAATGGTTCGTGACTCTGGAAGGTGATCATATATAATCGTTTCTATAAAGAACAGAAATTTATTTGAAGGACTCTGGTGTCTTAGAAGAAATCAAGACCAAATTGTGGCATGGTCTGTTTTGAAATGAAAAGTATTTGAGTGAAAGGGCTATAAAGCGGATGAAGCAAATCACAATCACTTCAAGTGCTTAATGTTTTTCATACATTTCACACCAGTAAGGTTGTCACAAGGCATTTCCTCCATTTAAGGTACGTCTCTACGTACCTAAGTCGTCATTACAACCCTTCAGTCAGGATTACAATCTAGCTTCTCACACCACTTATGTTGTGGTTGTTAATTTGATACATGAGTGTTGGGGTTTGCAGTTTAAAGTCGATTCCGAACAACATTGTTTTAAGAAACTTTTCATGGCAATTTTATTTTTTACTTTCAAAGATTTTGCCAGAAATCTGCCGAGAGGTAGTCGCCGAGAAATATTTCTTCATATTTCGTTTTGGTTGGAGAAGTCTGAGCTGTTGTTTGAACTGTGGCCTCACGTCTAATAAGCCAACACACTACCTACTAGACTACGGCAACTTTGATTAGGTTTGTTTAATTGGTAGGCATATATTACCTGGATCTTATAAGGTCTCCTAGACACGTTCTATTAACAAATACTGGGTATAGAAGCATTCTATCTCTTAAAAACCAATCAGAACAGAGTAGCAAGCCTTGCGTGTTTCAAAAATAGAAACAATCGAGCAGAAAATACGTTTCTATTCACATTCTTGTCCATCTATCCATCCGTTTGTCGCGGTTGTTGATCTGCTGAAGAGGAGGAAACTTTTATCCTCTCTTCCTTTGCCAATGACCATCGCTCGCGGGGCACAGATTAAGTTTATTTGGCTCTCTATTCCTTGTTAGCTTAGAATAGTTATCATCCATTGATATCAAGCATGCAGCTTCGTTCATAAAACTTTCAGGCTAGTTTCCAGCCTATGGGAGTGGTGGTTTTAGTGTGCAGTCACCGCTCAGACCAATTTCTTCTATAAGTTCGGGGGATTTTAGACAGTACGAGAACTGCGCTTACCCGTGGTGTCACAATGGGCCACTAGTTGTGCTTAAGTGAGCTTTTGCTATCAAAGCTACCACTCCAACCCCAACACAAACCTAAGCAGACTATTGGTTTTGATTGAAAGAATTTGTGGGTGCGTTTATTCACTGCGTTTATTCACTGTGTTAGCTTCGCTTTACAAGGACATCATTCTAGTGGTTAAACTAAGGTATCTCTAGGGTTAATTATCAAAGAGTTTTGAAAGATTCTTACAAACATGATGCACGTGAGAAACAAAATATGAGGCCCTGGGACCGTTTTGAAAATTTTGAAATTTCTTTATCGCACTTACCTTTATAACCAACACTCTAATTAAATTAAACTGTAGCCACCTGTTTAGGGATTTTTTCAAATTTATTGTTTTTTTTTTATAAAATCATGACATTTTTTTATTATTTTAACACACGGCTTTGTTTCATTTTTGGTTTTTGTTTTTACAATTTCTTTTTTTTTTTTTTTGTAATTTCTATACTTTATTCTACTTAAATTTAGTTGCTGGTATTTATTTTAATTTACATACTAATTTTATTTAATTTTATTTATTTCTTTTATACTCTCTTATAAACTAAAAGATATCACTATGGGTTGTATTTACTAAAATGTTATCAGAGTTTTTTTTCTTTCATTATTATAAACACATGGCTAAGAGTCTGCAAATATGGTTTATTTTTTTATAAATTTATGCAGTTTTTTATTTATAATTTCTTGTAATATTTTATGATTTTTATTAAATTTTTTATAATTTTTTTTTATTTTTTGTTTTTTTCTTGTTTTTGTTTTGTTTTTGTATCTTCTATATATTTTCAGAACACACAGCCTTGCTTTGTTTTATTTTCATTGTTTTTAAATGTACTTTAATTTACAATAATAATTAATAATTAATAAGAATAATAATAATGTGGCTTCATTTTAATTTTTATTTCATTTATTATGCACAGTGTTACGACGAATGATTTTTTTAATTTATTTTTTATATACAAAATTATACGAATAAAAGAAAAAAAGGCGAAGCAAATTGAAAAATGCAACAACAAAAAAGAATAGGAATTCTAGATAATTTCTTGTGACAAGGTTTTATGATGAAACTTTGTTGAGCTTTATTGCTACTACAAATTTAAGTGATAATCCTATTTATTATAAGCAGACGTCGGCACCATAAGCCACCGGTGGCAAAACATCTTCGGCTTTTTACACACAGAGGACAGGAACATCAACAATCCTCATCAGCTTCTAAAGAAGAAGGTTCATGTCGCTTTCTTTCAGCTTTTAATTATACACCCAAAAAATTATTACAGTAGAATTCACTATTTTCCAATACGATTCACTAGTATAAATGAGAAATTATCTCTATTTATGGAGGAATATTTGTCAAGTTAAATAGACAGTCTTTAGGAATTTGGCGCTGTGCATATTTCCTATATTTTCCACAACATTAGGTTACACTTGAAAATATAAGGCTACACTTAAAAATATTACTAACAATTTTCCTATAGGTTATACACATGCCTCTCACAAATCCACGCACATTTTTCTATTATGCTCTCTTGGTGCCGACGTCTGATTATCAGAGAGAGAGAGAGAGAATGTAGCATAGTAATTAAATGTTATGGACCGAAAGCTAGAGAAGACAACAAATTTTATCATAGTTTTTTTGAAATATGGAATGATTTAATGCCCTCAAAATTAGTCATTATACGGATAGGACACACCAAAATAATAGGCAACAACTGCGCTATGCTTACTGCAGGGATCAATGAATATTCTAGAGCTAGAGTGGCTCGGAATCTTTCCAATGCAAGAAATCTTATCTTTACTTATCCAGTATTTGAACACAACGCTCTGTCTGAGTAAGGAACATTCCCTTAGTGTGGGTTTCAGTTAAAAAAATAAAAATAAATTATTGCTGAAGGTTGTCACAATGAAAAATTCTGATCGTTTTATAACGAATGTTATGTTCGGATCGTTTAAGGCTATTTTAGTCGCTCTAAAACAAATGAGAGTGAATAATTCGTTTTCCGTACGCTTTTAAATCAGACATAGAAATTTTGTCTAGCTGGGACTTATTGGCAATGTCGGCAATGAAATTTAAAGAGAAAGCCTAGCAGTAGATACTGAAAAATATCTGCCAGTACAGTATGCAATTAAATAGTCCTTTAGAGCACTAAGAACACAGTGTAGTGCACATATGGACTATTTGTGTTGAACTCAGTGTAACCACAACTTGTTTGGAATGTAAATCTTCAATTGGGAAACTTCTAAAATTAACTTTAGATTTAAGACTACAGGAATAAAAAGATAGAAGGAATGCTAACATTAAACGGAGTGAATGATAGTCTAAGAGGCGATATTGAACTCGGTTTAAAATAAAATCTAGGCTAATTGTACTTATAATTTTCAATGCTAGTGTTAAGCCTAGCTATTCATGGCCTATTATTATGGCCTAAAATATTATGATTCTGCAAAATAAAAAACACAAAGTCTTGGTACTAGCAAAGTTGCTATTTACAATACTTTAGTCATGCACTTCTTATACTACCCATCTGCACGGCGGGTATCAGTAGTTTTTCTATGGCAATTAATTTCTTCCAAGCGCGTATCCACGAACACTGCTGAGATGGTGTCTCAAAATATTTTTTAATTTTTTTTTTTTTTTTTCTTTAAAATCTTAGTGCTGTGGTTTAATCTCCCGTGCTCTCGCTCTGGAAAGCAACACATTAGACAGTAGCCTAGGCAGACAACTTAAACGCGTTAGAAATATAAAATATACGCGAATCAGCTATACTATGTAGACGTAGCCTGATCAATATGACACTTATGGCTTAAGGAACCAATGACCATCTCAAGAATTGTTGGAAACACACTCCTGAAACTAGGGGCAGTATAAAGTTAGTTTGGAATGTAAATTTATAAGAGCAGAAATACGTGCAGAAGTTTTAGGGGAATAGGCAAAAAGTATGACTTCATTGAGCTAACAGCAAATGGAATTTGTCGGAATTGTTTGAGCTCTAGATAGACTGCGGATCAGATTATACATTGCAATACATCCTGCTAATGACATTCTATAGAACTTGCTAAAGATAGGCTAAAGTATGAATCTATCAACTGATGCTTTAGCAGGCCATTTTTCCTAAACGAATTATAGATGGCCTGCTAAGAATATAATTAAGCGTTCAAATTCTTGGGTGATATTGTACAAACTAATAACATAGGCCTTAAGGCCTGAGAGACAGAAAATTTATAAGAAATTCTGAAAACAGTTTGCTTTTCTTTACAATTTGCATTGTGATGGTTTAATTAGAAAATTATTAGAAAAAAATAAAGAAAGTTTTTTTCTTTATAAAATTAATCAATAATCGATAATTAATTTAACGTCATAAGCCTTCTATTTCTACAAATATTTTCATAATTTACAAGCAGCTTTTTACAAGATTTATTAACGTATTTATATGATGTTTGTTTTTGTTTTTGTTTTTTCTCTAATTCTTATTGATTTTTAAGACTTTAATTTGTTTTTTTTTTTTAAATATTTATTTCAACATTTAATAGCAGAATATGAATGAAGAGGAAGAAAGAAAGTATTTACAATTAATTTTTGTTCTTGTTTTTGTTCTTGCTCTTGTTCTTGTTCTTGTTCTTGTGTTATTAATTTACAAATTTTCATTAACGAATGTTTGGAAAGTAAGAAGAAGAAGAAAATATATGGAGGAGCAAATAAATGGATTTAAAGGATCAGACAATGAATTTTTTTCACCTTTTTCGTTATGTTACATCGCAAAAAAACAACGGCTGCAAAGAACGAAAAACAGAGAAAGACAAAAGAAAAAAAATTACAACTTCAATCAACAGAAATGAAAAAGGAGAAAACAACAATAAAAAATTAACTCACCTTTATAATTCACATTTAGCTTAAAAGATTTAATTAACATAAGTGTTGTTGTTGTTGTTGTTGTTGTTGTAATGTTGCTTTATAAAATTTCCCATTTTCTTTTTTTGGCATGTCTTGTCTTGTCTTGTGTTGTTTCTACCATTCTTTTAAAAAACGTTTTAATTTCGGTTTCTTCTCTTGGCCATATTCAGACGGAAGCAAAACTATAATAAAAAAAAATCAGAAAGGAAATGAACACAAGAACAAGAGAGAAAAAAGAGAGCAGTTTTTAAGTATTGTTTTCTTTTCTCTTCTTCTTCTTGCTATATACTTGGAAAAGAAAAGATTTTTTTTCATCTATCATGGGCTTAAACAGGAAAAAAAATTTGCAAAAAATCAAGATAAAGAAGGCAAAAAAGCAAAAGAGCAAAAAAAAAAAAGAAACAAATTTTCATAAAAAGCAAATGATTTTTTCTCAACACAGCTGTAGCAATATTAATGTACCCTTCATTACAGTATGGATAGAAGTAAACTTAAGAAATGGTTTGTTTAACAAGGCGTACTCTAGTGGGTAGTGTGTTGTCTAATTAGATGTAAGGTCCCAGTTCAAACTCCGTATGAAAAGAAAATTCTTGAGTGTTTGCTCTCAGCAGATTTCTATTAAAAACCCTGAAAGTAAATAAAATTGCCATGAAAAGTATCTCAAAATTCTGTCATTCCGACTTTAAACTGTAGGACCCTTCACTCGTATATGAAATTAATGCACACAGCATAAGAAGTGTAAGAATCTAGGTCATAGGAAGGGTTGTAATAGCCAATAATGTTGTAAGGCAGAGGAGCTTCTTTCCTGACTACTCTTTTTTCAAATACAGTAATTCTGTTTTGTCAAGTCACATCAATAAGCCCGAAACAGTCGATCAGCTTATTAAAGACAAATTGAGTACCTTCAAATCTAACGGTGAATCAATTCCTGTTTATCTATGTGAGTCATAGAATGCAGCTAAACGTGACACTCATCAAATGCTCACAAATTTTATTAAGTGCGCTCAGAAGCCTTATGTGGTACGTACGACATCATAGCTACCTATGCTGTTGTAAATTTTATCAGAAGTAGCAGGATCCACCGCTTAGCTTCGCTCCCGCATGGTAGATCCTTAGAGACTTTTGGAAATCTCAGTTCATTAACCAGAAAACTGCTGCAATGTAGTCGAAAGACGATTTTTTCGTCTAAAAACTAAGCAGCCGTTGATGACCAGCTCAGAACAACTACTTCCGAAAAGCTCTGCTCCTATATTGACAAATAGCCAATTGTGTTCAATAACGATACAACTGTCAATCTACCTACGTTGAAATCACTTAATGGGCGTGGTAAAAAATGATGAATGCGGCGCATGTGATAAAAACATCGGAGCGATGCAATAATTTCCATGTCATTGTCTAGCCCGTATTACCAGTGACAAGCCTACTTAATAGCCTAGGGTGTATGCCGACTGTCCAACTGCTCACAGAGAGAATAACATCAACATCAAACATTGTTGGAGAATCCGGACATGGCCCTCCCTTAAAATTAGAGGAGAACTCACAAACCAAACTTTTTTATTTATTTTTTTTTTGACGTTACTTTCCAAGACGAGACATGAATTGGATCCCAATAATTAAAAAAGAAACTTCAAACCTAATCTGTAGTAACTCCAAAGAGTACACTTGCTACACCTTTTCCCTGATTTGTAACATCCTAATGAATTTAAATTAAGGAAATAAATTGAAAGATTAAGAGTAAATCTGCCAACATATTGTTCAACTCAAAGCAAGAAGGAAAAAAGAAAATAAAAATGTTGCAAATGAATGTAAGGATGCATAACTTTGTTTCCTCTTTTCTATTTCTTTTTTTTTTCTTCCTCTTCCATACATTAAAGTTAAACAGAGAGTCTAGTCCTTTGGCCATTGGCAGAGAGTAAATGAAAGAAGAATTTCAAGTGTAAATTAACATTGAATTTTAAATGTTTTCTCAAAAATTCTTTTGTTTAACTTTGCTGGCCATTCTTTAGGCACTTTTTTTCTTTTGTTTTCACTTTATAAGGAAAGTTTTCTAGAAAAAATCTTTTTTTATTTGACTCTTCATTTATGCAGGTTTTTTGCATTAAAATTTGTGTTTTTCCTTGGCACTAGAAGATTTTTTATGGTACAGCAAATATATGAAAGAAAACTAAAGTGCTTAAGAAGATTTCATTAATTTAAAGGCATGAAATCTAAAACTACTGAGCGATTTAAGCAAAATTCCAGGGAATGATGCATTTTATACGATTATCATACATACACATATACTTGGTCACTAAAACCCTTGAATTAGGATTTCGACCTAACTCCTCACACCACTTATGTTGTGTTCGCTAATTTTTTTACACGACTGACATGACTCTTTAGAGTAATTTTTTGTAGTAATTTTATTTACTTGAGTTTTTGCCAGAAAGCTGTGGAGAGAGAATGTCGCCGCATAAATATTTGTTCATATTTCGTTTTGCTAGAGATGTCTGACCTAGGAGTGGCCTTACGTCTAAAAACCCAACACACTATCTACTAAACTACCAGCAAACAAAACACATTAACGTTCCATTACTGCTAAAGGCAGTGAGATTTAAGCCTGCAATTTTTGATCTTGAAATTATATTTACTTTCTTTTCAAGCAATGCACTCATTTAAATGTCTGCCAAGGAAATTAACATTTGATTTCTATTCATAGAAAAATCTAAAAGAAAAAAAAATTGTTTTTGCTTTTAATCAGAAACAACAGAAAGAAATGAAAAACGAGAAGAAAAAAATTGTAAAATTTTCTTTTACAAAAAGTGTGAACAATCATGCCCAAAATCTACTTAAATTCTGTTGGTATAGACAGACAAACAGACAGAAAAAAGGGGGGGGGGTGTTAACAGTTCAAATCATTGAAATAATTTACGAAAACAAAAAAAATTTACTTCGAATTGGGGATACTAAAAGAAGCAAAACTTAACACTTAGCAAGGCCAATGCTATTAGAAGTACTTCAAAAACCTTTTTTTTTTTGGCTGTTCCTTGTGTTTCTAGTGTTAATTTTATTGTGTTTTTTGCTTTTCAAAATGATTTTCATTTTCAGTTTTTTATTCTTTCTACCTTTTTATTATCTTTTATTGCCATTAATTCATTAAAAGTAGACAAATATGAGGAAATTTTCATTCTTCCTCTTTTAAGGGCTTCAGTTTCTTCTTCTTTTTTTCTCTCATAAGTATTCTGGCCAAGATAGGCAAAAAAAAAGAAAAGAAGAAAAAGAAAAGTGAAAAGAAAGATAATTTATTTACCTTTTCTTTCTTTAATTTGCACACACAAACCAATGATATTTAAGGAGTGAACATTTTACAGATTTAATGTTAAAATTGACGATAAGCTATTTTCAAGATTAATTTGCATTTCGGCAAGTTTACTTGCTTGCTTGCATCATCAGCAACAACAACGAAAAGAAGACCAAAAAAAAAAAGGGATTCTTATCTTAAATTATGGGTTTCAAGTTGACCTTAATTAATAAATAAACCCTTAAAATATTTCATTAATACGGGGTAGGAGAGAGATTTTCAAGTGTTGATGTTTAAATCTATTAACCGAGAAGAAGAAAAAAGGGATTTTTACTGTTTCTTGGTATGATAAGAGGAAAGATTTAGGAACTTTGTTGATTTCATTATCCTGTTTTGAGGGGCAGGGGGTGTGTGGTATTCATTAGAATTTACATTGAAATTAATGAGTCTATTGTATGAAGAAATTAAGAAATAATTTCAGACACATTTCAGACACTCAATACTTTCATCACTGTTGATAAATCATTTGACACTTTCGAATATTTCCTTTGAATTTTTTTATGATCAGGGATTTTTAGAGGCAAATACATACACAAGTCAGTTTAATAAATAACCATTGCTTTCCCAGCAAGCATTATCATGATTGTATGCTATATCTGGATTGTTCAAAGTTGTCATCTCTTAACAATCGAAGGATCAAATAAACAGTCTTTACTTGATAGTAGAACAATCTGCCAATTGGCGGTCATTCATTGATTCGAAAGAAAATCTATATCGTGTATACATTTCCTTAATTTTCAACCATTTCCTATCTATTGATGAATAATATTTGGTAACACATCATTCAAAAACTTGGGAAGGAGAATGTTCCATCATTTGAATACCCTTCTTTGTATGGTCTGGTGTACAATAAGTATACTTATCATCCTACTCAGTTCATTTCAGACTTATTAAGCTAAAGGTCTTTACTTTTATTTGAAATATAAGACAGTGTCCCAGTAATATTTCTAATAGCGTCTCTATTCCAAAACGCTGCAAGTGCCACTTTGGGCCTCACTTATATTTAGGTTTTCAATGATTTAAAACACCTTTACACTATCTTAGTCTCGATACTTAAAAATGCTCACTGATATCTCCATACAGTTCAAAACAGGACTTGTGTCATATTACCTCTCAGCTGTTAATGCGTCTTAATATGTCTTTGTATGTCTGAAAAAAAGGCGCTTTATCGTAAGACATACGGTGGCATAATTTGGTTTCTGACAGTCACAGGCAGCACTAAAATACCTTAACATAAGGATTGATGTGAGACTAAGCTGTATGCAACACTTGGCAACAGTAGGCGTTAAGGCCTACAACTTAAGTCAACAGTTTGTATGCACAATGCCGAAGATCGGTGGTCCTTAGGAGAAAAACCTCATCTTTTTTTTAATAGTTGTACACTCCGCCATACTTTAATCAGCACCAATGTGTGTATGCATATGCTAAAATCCACTGTATGCCGCAGATAATATTGGTACTTAGAAGTTCTGTTTATGAGTTTACAGGACAGTGTTCTCAAAGCAACTGCTGTAATATGTGGGGAGATATCTATGGTGTAGTCGCCGTAGTTTAGTAGGTAGTGTGTTGGCTTATTAGACGAAAGGCCATGATTCAAATCCCCGGTTAGACATCAAATATAAAAAATTTTTCTTCGGCAGCTTCCTCTCAGCAGTTTTCTGGCAAAAACTCTGAGAGTAAATGAAATTGCCATAAAAAGTTACTCAAAAAGTCTATCGTTCGGCATCGACTTTAAACTGTAGGTCTCGCTACTCATGTATAAAATTAACACACACATCACTGAAGAGTCGTAATGGCAAATTCTGTATGTATGATATCTATGGATAGTTAAGCAGACGAGCAGAGTTGAGCTCGTTATATGCAAAATACAACACCATCACTAAACGAAAATCAGAGTAGTGTGTTAAATTCCACAATAGATCGGCGTATGGTTCGTAAACTATGTGCCTAAATGTGAGCTACAGGAACGCATAGTATACTCGATTGCTTTCCAGTCATGAATGATTCCGATACCTACACCATAGACAGTCTTATGTGATCAGACTAACCGGATAACAGCTAAACACTTAATGTTCGTGTACGACAATTTTAGCGAAGGAGAGTAGGCTCTTAACTACATAACAACGTTAAAACTTGTCAATCAAGGCTTCTTTTGCACAAACTCAGCATATTTGAGAGCACACAGTGCGTTAAAAGCAACATGAGCAACAACGACAAGGACAACCGGACCGTAACCAAACGTAATACCTAATCGCTGGTCTTAGGAGGGTCCCAACATTGAACAGTGGTCGAAACAACAGTGCAACAGTGGACAAAAGTCGCTCGCTAAAATCGCCGTAGTCTAGTAGGTAGTGTGTTGGCTTATTGGACGAAAGTCCAGGGTTCGAATCCCTGGTCAAGACATCAAAAAGGAAAAATGAAAAAAAAAATATTTCATCGGCGGCTTCCGCTCAGCAGATTTTTGCAAACACTCTAACAGTAAATGAAATTGCCATGAAAAGTTTTTCAAAAATCTGTCGTTCGGAGTCGACTTTAAACTGTAGGTCCCGCCACGCATGTATAAAATTAACACACTCAACATAAGTGGTGTGAGAAGCTAGGCCGTAATTCTGACTAAAGGGTTGTAATGGCTAATTATGTTAGGTATATAACTGTGGCTTTAAACTGCTTTATATCTTTTCAAAAATAATTAAAAAATATAAGAATGTAGTCTAGTCCTATACCTAGGCTTAGATTAGTAAGTCGAATCTGAATAATAACTGAACTCCAGTTACATTGTCGAATGGCAACTAAAAATTTATAATTGCTGAGAAAATATTTGTTTGTATGTAAAATGTTTAAGTGTTTGTTGTCAGTTGCCGCTTCTAATAATATTCATAGCAATTGGTAAAGCAACTAAGGTTGAGTTGCCATCCATAATCGAAACACAGATTGTTTTCTTCGTCCATTCTAGTTGAGCATTCTGGTCATGGTTCTATAATTTTTTAAATCCATTGCAGTTGACCTAAACTATGCACTTTTGTAACAGAGACCTTTTGTATATGAAAACCGGAAAAGGAAGTAATCTGAAGTAATACGAAGTAATTAAAGCTCGCTTTAAGGCTGTTTATTTAACAAAAAGCGTATCTATGGTGTTAAAGGGTATTAAAAAAAAGCAAGTGTATAATGGTTTAAAAAAAAAGTAACACAATAAAAAAAAAAAAAAGAAAGAAAGAAAGAAAGAAAACAAAAGCATTAAAGTATAAAAGAACAATAAACAAAGCTTTATTTAAATATATTTCAGAATGAATAATGAACTCAAGTTAGAACTAAACAATACAATTAATAAAGAACAAGAATATATAATATATAAGATATATGTATGTATGTATAGATATATATATATATGCAGATATAATAAATATTTATTTCATCTCACAAGATAAATAATTCAATAGTTTTTCCAGTTTTTTTTTTTTTAAAGGAAAATTTTTTTGTTGTTTTTTTTTTTTGTGTATTTTTGTCGTTGTTTCTTTTTAAACAATATAAATAACAAACAATTCAAAGATATCTTAAAACAAATAAAAAGAAAAAAGATTTTTTAAAATAATTTTTTATTTTTTTACTATGTATGTATGCTTGTATGTATGTATGAATTTAAAGATATAAAGCGATTATAGAGAACAAGAAACAAGAATTAAAAGGCAAATGAAATATTTATAAAAAAAAAAAAAAAACAATTTGAATTTAATTTTTATATACTTTGCAGCTGTGTGTGTGTATGTAATTTAATTTAAAAATAAAAGAAATAAAAAAATATTATAAAGAAACAAGAGACTTTAGACTTTAGAAAGGCGTGCCGAATGCTTTAGACTTCAAGATAAAAAAAAATAATATTGAAGGACAACAAGAATCAAAAAAAGGATAATTTATATTTAATTCAAGTGATTGTGACCTTTTTAAATCTATTAAATAAAGTTGGCTTTTATTTATTAAGTTAAGAATTTAATTAAAAAAAAAAAAAAGAAAAAAATTAACACAATTAAAATATGGCAACATGTATACAGAAATGTTTCATCTTTGAAATTTATTGAACATAAAATATTAATTTTTCTACACACGTAAAAACTATTATTAAATACGTCTGACTCTGACTCTGACTGTCTAATTCATTTCACAACAGTATTACAGCGTTTTGTTTACATAACTCGTGTAACATGTATAACAAAGTTCTCCTAGTGTTTTTAAAGTAAACTTTTTATAAAAAAAAAAATAAAAAAAAAAATATTGTCTTAAACATTTAAACATAATGAAAGTGATTAAATTTAAAAAACAGATACTCAAAACTGTCTTAAGGCTAAAAATTTTGTTTGTTTTCTTTAAAAAATTTTTACACAAAAATATTGAATTCAGATTTTGCTAATCGAAAGACATGATTTTGTTATATAAAAAGCAAATAAAATTTTTAATTAAATTAAATTAAATTATTTATCAAATTTAAAAGCAGAAAAAATTATAAAAAATTAAATTTGAAATTAAAAAAAAAAGAATAAATTTTTTAACAACTAAAAACAAGCCAAATTATTTGTAGAAACTACAGCTAAAAATACAATTCAAATTAATTTTGAATTTCCATAAAAAATAAAAAATAAATGTTATTAACAAATTCTTAGTTCTTGTTTATCATATTTTCTAATAATAAAAATTAAATCCTTAAAAAAACAAAAAATTTTTTTTCAATTCAAATTCACTTAAAAAAGAAAAAGAAAAAACAAATCAAAAAACAATTCATTATCTAAGTCTAGTTTATCCAAACAAATAAAACTTCAATTAAAAAGAAAGAAAAAAAAATTGATTTGAAAAACATTTACCTCCTTAATTAAGTTTGTTTCTTTGTTTTATGACTTGACACAGGCATACATTTCCTGTGTGTTTATGTTTATGACTACGTACGTAACATCATTTCATAAGTTTTTTTTTTTGTTCATGTTATGTTAAGTTTTTTTTTTTTTTTGTTTGTTTTGAACGGTTTATTGAGCGTCAACTCGTTTGTTTTCTGTTTCGACGTTTTTCGGTTTTCTTTTTGTGTTTCTTAGTATGGTTTTGAGGCATCTTTTGGCTTTTTAAGTTGAACCTTTAAGCGTTTGGTGCCCACTTGAAAACCGTTCATTGCTTTAATGGCTACCTGCGCCGACTCAGCATTGTCAAATGATACAAAACCAAAACATTTCGATAGATTTGTCTGTTTATCAATGAAGACTTTGGCCGATATAACATTACCGAATGGCAGGAAGGTCGATGCCAAATCCGTATCGGTGAACTCTTGCGGCAAATGATAAATGAACAGATTACAGCCTTCAGGACCTGGAAAAAAAGAAAACAAGAAAAACAATTTTTAATTTCTTATTATACATTCTAATAGGAAAAGTAAGTAAGTATTTTAGTATTTTATAATTGAGCCTAGTAACTGATTAAGTTACGTATCAAACTTAGAGAGTGCAAGGACATAGGCACGCATGTAGTTTATTTTACTTTTCATAATTTTATTAAATTTTAAATTTATTGCATACAACATTTATATTTAAACTATCCATGTGTATGTATATGCTTGTGTGCCTATGTAATATATATGCATTGGTATTGGTGGATAATCCTTTAACAGATTTTTCAAATGTCATCAATTTATTTAAATTTCGAAAGTTCGTTCAAATAAAAATTTATGAATTATACTCTTTGCCACACCACACATTGACAATTTCATTTAATAATTCCATAAAATTTTGTGTTATGAAAACCACAAATTGATTGAAATCTCTTTGTTGCTCTCCGCTCTCTGCTCACAGCTCTCTGCTCACAGCTCTCTGCTCACAGCTCTCTGCTCTCCAATGTTTTTGTGTGTGGTTTTCTAATCATATTTGTGCATATGCAACGAACGAACGAACGAACGAACACCAAAAACCAATTCATATTATTTTTAAACTTTTGGTTTTTTTTTTCATTTTCTTTCTCTTTCTCTTTCATTTTCTATTTTCCATTCAAATGTTTTTTTTTCTCTCTCTCTCTCTTTTTGGCTTTTCATATTATTTTTCATTTGAAAGGAAAGTGAAAAATTGTGGGATTTTTCAAACTATTATTTGATTAATATTGTCGATATAGATACATATACACATACGTATGTACATATGTATGTATATGGTATATGGGTGTGTATCTGTGTCAATTTATATTAAATAATACGTAGTTATAAAGGATTGAAGAAAAAAATAAAAAAAAAAATAAAAGAATTTCTATAAAGTTTTGACAACTAGTTTCTCCATAGTTCAACTGAAATAAATCAAAATCTATAAGAGATAAAATGTAATGCCAACAACAACAAAAAAAAAATAATAAAAGACCAACAACAACGAATTAAAAAAAAAACTAAAATGAAATTCAAAAAAAAAAACCATGTTTGGCTCACATACAACATACGTATAGAAAATATGAAAAGGGAATTACTTAGAAACAGATGTGACCTTTAGATAAAAGGATATAATAATGCTTGAACATGGATGGCATCAGCTATGGCATACAGTGGACAGAAGGTCAACAAAAATTCTTTGTCATAAAAAAAATCTCATTTTGTCAAAATACTTTAAACGCCCACTGTATTTCGTTTAACTCACGCTAAATGTATGTGTTATTCGTTTGTTTTTTTTTTTTGGCAATTTCTTTATAATTTGAAAAAGAAAAAACAAAAAACTGTAGGAAAAAAGGCAATGTAAAGTAATAGAAAAAAGGAAAATATTGCGGTATTATATGGAAAAGCAATAACTTTGCAAATGTATTTAGAAAATTGTCAATTTGTTTTTTGTTTTTTTTTATTAAATTAATGCCGCAACTTAAAAATTTCTTATCTCATCATGAAGATTGTAGCAGTGCTGCAATAACCATTACGAAGGGATAAAACCAAGGTCGTATGCTATTATCTCCTCTCGTCAAGAAATAAAATAGAATATACGCAGTAGTTATTCAGAAGTAGTTAAAAGGCAGAGCTCATGGCTCAGACATCTGAAATACACCAAATTAAAAAATATTTCCTTTGGCGACTTCCTCTCAGCAGATTTCTGACAAAAACTCTGAGGCGTAAACAAAAATTGCTATGAAAAGTTTCTTAGAAATCTGTTGTTCGGAGTAGACTTTAAACTGTAGGTCCCGGACACGCTTGTATAAACTTAGCACACACAACATAAGTGATGTAAGATATTAGGTTGTAATCCTGATTGGTTGGATGGGTTGTAATGAACAATTATGTATGTATGTATGTAATGAATTCGTTTGTCCACAACAAATACGAATGTTCAGGTAGAACACAGTGGACAATCGCCATTGTGTAGTAGTTAGTATGTTGACTTATTATACGAAGGCCACGCTTCAAACCCGGTTCAAACCTCATGCTCAGACATCAGCAATTTGAAATGAAAAATATACTCTTCGGCCAAAACACTGAGACTAAAATGAAATTGTAAGTAAAAGTTTCTCAAATTTGTTGTTAGAAGTCGGAGATATTAAACAGACGGTTGCGACAATCATAACATACATAATGTGAATGGCGTGAGAAGCTGGGTGTAATCCAAACTGCAGTATCCATTGCAGCACTTCAACGGGAAGATGGTGAAGATATTATTCAACACATGTTGTATTCGCTGTAGTCTACTACGTAGTGTGTTGACTTATTAGGCATGAGGCAGCGGTTCAAACTCCAGGTCAAACATTTCATACAAAACGAAATATAAAAATAATATTTCTTTCGCCAGCTGCCTCTCAGCAGACTTCTGGCAGAAACTCTAAGAGTAAGGAAAAAATTGCCATGAAAAGTTTCTCAAAAAATCTGTAGTTCGGAGTCGACTTAACGCACACAAGATTAGTGGTGTGAGAATCTAGGTTGTAATTCTGACTGAAGGCTTGTATTGACCACTTATGTACATATGTATGCATGTATGTACGCATGTTAATGTTTATCTTTACAGGAACAACCAAGACATTTCTAAAAGGGTGTCGAAAGAGTGTACAACATACACGCTTCTCTTGATATAAAACAATTCTTGATAGCTCTTACATTTTTTTTATCAGCTTGGTTTACCAAGATCTCAATGAAACTTTATACTTTAATTAGTTTCTAATCAACGTTTACCCGGGTTTCTTCATCTCATATCCTTCTCTAAAAAAATTTCTTTAATTTCTAATTTAAGCACAATATTTATTTAATTCAAGTGCAATTTAACATTAATAATCCTTCAATTGTTTAAAAGTACTTGAATTAAATGTGAATATATCAGGATAATAATTCTTTTCCTTTTTGTTTTTTCTTCTTCCATTTAATATTGAATTAATTTGTTCTTTAACTTTTAAAGGCCATTAATCATTTTCAAAATAAATGCATGTATAACACTAACATACATACACTCTTCCCCACCTCTCTCTCTCTCTCACTCGCTCTCTCTCCCTCTCTCTATCCAGAACATGCAAAGGGATATTTACAACACTCATGTAAATATAGTCATGCCCGAATAAGCATAATCATGCCGCCCATACCCACGCATATGTGAATGCACCTTTACTTATAATGTGTGTATGTATTAGTATTTGTATTTGTATTTGCATTTGTATTTGTATTTGTGTATGTATATATATGTTAAAAGTAATTTATTTAAATATTTTAATCCTTTTTTAAGACTTCAAGCGATTGTTCTTTGCTAAAAGGGTGTAGCAGATAGAGTGGTAAAGTCCTTGTGACAGTAGAAACTTCAAACTTCAAACGGCATGTTCTGAACTTCTTTTCAAAGATATGTATATGGGTTCTTAGCTATCATTTACCGTATAAAATCAAACAGAGAATCATATGCATACATACATAATACATAATTGGCCATTACAACCCTTCAGTCAGGATTACGGCCTAGCTTCTCACACGACTTATGTTGTGTGTGTTAATTTTATACATGAGTGGCGGGACCTACAGTTTAAAGTCGACTCCGAACGACAGACTTTTGAGAAACTTTTCATGGCAATTTTATTTACTCTCAGAGTTTTTGCCAGATATCTGCTGAAAGGAAGCCGCCGAAGAAATATTTTTTTCATTTTTCGTTTTTGATATCTGACCGGGGATTCAAACCCTGGCCTTTCGTCTAATAAGCCAACACACTATGTACTAGACTACGGCGACTACAACCATATAAGAACGCCATATAATTTACGGAAATTACTACTGTTTTATGTATACCCTACCCCCCCCTACCTATAAAATATTTAAGTCCTCAACATACAATACACAAACGTTTTATTTTATTTGTACGTTTTAATGATTATCACACAATAGTTTACATATATAAAATTTATACACAAAAAAAAAGAAAAACTTGTAAATACACATACAATTATCGCATTAACAATAATAAAGTTTTATAATAAAATCATAAAAAAATACATAAACACGTACATACATACATGTATACATAGATGTAAATGTAGTGTAGTTATTATAGAATACATATATAAATACTCATATGTATGGTTTATCCTACGTATACATGTATGTATGTATAGTTGTATGCATTTAAAACTGCCCATGAAGTTATAAAATCAATCATAATTTCCTATGTGGACTCTATAGTAAGTGTGTCTACCTACAATACATATACATACATATACATTTACATGTATTAGTGTGTCTGTATCTGTATCTGATTAAAAGTGCATAATAGTTTATAATATTGTTTGTCTGGTTCAGCAAGCAAGCCTATTATTATTAAAATTTATCATCATTGTTAATGATTTGTCAAAAGGTGTTTGCAGAATATTGCAACACAGCAAATTGATCATAAAAGATATGACATTCTCTGCATACATATACATACATATATGCACACATATTGTATGTATGTATGTATATATGCACATACGAAGGTGGTACCAAAATTATGGAACATTTCTTTCAATTTAGTACACAATGTCGTCTTAGTTTGATTTGCCTTGTTAGCGGTATTTAATAGCTCTTGGAACTTTGTTTATGCTAGTCTAAGGAACATACGGACGGACATTTTCTTTCCATGAAGCCAGTATCTCAAGCTTACATGCATTTATTATTGACAATTACGACTCTTTAACCCGGATTACAATCTAACTCCTCAAGAGCGACAAGTTTTACTATGCCTTAAGGGTCAGTTCAAACAACAGATATCAGAACCTTGGTATTGCTGGACAATGACCGTGGTTAGGGGGCTTGAAGAATCCTCCCAAATTTTAATCAATCAGGATTACTTAGGTTTGTATTTAAGCTACTTAATCGCTTCCTTAAGTTATGCAACAAGAAAGATTTGATTTGTACTCTAATCATTTAGAACCATTTTGCCGTAATCTAGAGTGTTGGCTTATTAGATATAAGACCTTGGTTAAAACTCTAGGTATTTACACGGCAACTTCCTCTCTGCAGATTTCTGGAAAAAACTCTAAAAGCAATATAAAGTTTCCATGAAAAGTTTCTCAAAAATCTGTCGTTTGAAATCGAATTTAAACTGTAGGTCCCCCGCCAAGCATGTTTAAAATTAAAGC